>JBBPUG010000249.1:0-31363 GCA_038094535.1 Tubosaeta aff. alveolata
CATAAGGCGAGCCACGGGGTAGCGGGTAGCATTAGATGTGGGAGGTGGGTGATCCATACGGGAACATCATCCGAGGACACCACAGACCGGCCACTCGAATGTCAACCAGACCGCCGAGTGTAGATTGATTCGCTCGACCAAGGGGAGCATAGTGCACGCGAACCCATGAGTCGGAGATGGCGTTCAGCGTGAGGTACCGTGCCATGGAAAAACGGTCTGCAAGACTAGCAAATTGGAGCGTATGTAGCTCTTCATAACTTGGCGTACTGAGGCCATCTCCGGTTGGGTTCCTGGTGAAGCTGGTCACTCATCGCGTTAAAGAAGACGATTGGAAAAGTAGGTCGCCACTGCAGCAGTGATTATCTTGCTCGTCGTCTTGGCTGTTCAAACGGTTCGCGCTGAACGTTTAGCCTCGCTGTCATGGCGGCAGAGACGAATGTGGCATACCTTCCCACGATAACGGGGGACACTACTAACTTCTTCCAAGATACCAGTCTCGCAATGGACCTCCACCTGAACCCAGTTTTGAACTTTCTCGCGCTACTTATTGACTTGCTGGTTCGCGAGAATACCTCACCGAGGTTATCATGGTCACTGATCGGATTGAAATGGCTGACTGCCAGCCGCCTAAGCCCATAAAAGTGAGTCTAGTAACATAACCTACTTTTGCTCTTCTCCCAATGCAGTTCTTGCGGCTTCTCCATCGTCGGACGAGATCAGAAGGTGATGTCTCCACCCTGCTATCTCACCCAGGGTCGCCAGCGGTCACCGCTCCCGTCTTCGTCCCTCTCCAGATGTCTCTCCCATCATTCGATCCGACTCGCGAGCTCTACGCCTTACACTCAGACCTCACAAAGAGCACAGTGGATCAGAACATCTCCGATAAGCTCAATGCAAGGATCAGTCAGTTGGAATCGGAGCTCGCCCAAGTCCACGCCAAACGCACCACCCTTGAGCAAGACCTCGTTGATTATCGCGCGGACCTGCTCCACACCCGCACGGAGCTTTACTCGGAGATGGTTTGCAGTGCACGCCAACAGCAGCGAGCCATGGACGACTTTAGGATCATCCAAAAGTTAGAGGAGAGGCATCAACGCTTTTGTACCTTGTTGGTCGACATCGGTTTACCTCGCTCGACCGTCGACGTCATTTGTCAAGCCATCCAGTCCGGGAACGGTTCTCCGGATGATATCCTTGTGGATGCGATCAGGGACGCCTCGAATAATGGCAACACCCTTTTGGCCAAGCTCCAGCCCATCGTCAAGGAGGAGCGCACCCCGGAGCACTACCAGTCTGCGCTCAACCTGACGTTGAGTATTCGCAAGGAGCTCAAATCTCAGAAGAAACGCTCCAAGTTCTGGAAGAAGCTCGCTCATGAAGATGATCGACACACAGGCACCATCACACCATCCCCCTCGGATATTTCATCTATCCATCAGCCCCTTTCTCCGGAGAGACAGAATGCACTAAACGCACTCATTACTCGCCGACGTGCCACCAAATACTCTGAGAACAACGACGGCGACGTTTTCGGAGGTCACCGGAGAGAATCTGCATTGGACACGCTGGCTAGTTCTCTCGCCTCCCGTCCACGACACTCTATCCATAACGAATCAAGACTCTCTTCTTCGTTCTCCGCTTCCTCCACTTCTGTGAAGTATCTTTCGCACTTTCCTATCCTTTCTCGGGTTCCCGTGGATTCTACCACCGAGGCACCGGTCGTCCCGTCGCGCCTCCCGTCCCCCCTGTCAACCTCTCTCCGTCGCTCATCCAGAAGTGCCTCTCAGTCCATCGTTTTAGGCTCTGTAGACTTAAATGTTTCGAGAGCTTCCTCCGCCGATCCCATACTTCCAGAAGAAACAGATCAGAATGCAAACCCAGACGCCGTTCCCGCATCTACGGTAACACAGAGCCAAGACCTCCTTCAGGTTTGTGTCCGGTCCTCCTCTGTCTTTCACCCAAATGTTTTCATTTCATTTCTAGAACTCGAGACGCGCATCTCAAGGACACAGACACCGACGTGTGCCTTCGATAACTTCCAGGCGCCATCCTTCCACGTGTTCGACACGTTCTTTCCGCCTATCCGCGCATTCACCTATCCGGGGGTGTCATCCCAATGGAACGTTGACTGCGCCCGACTTGGACATTTCAGGAAACACAGCCATCGATGTTCCATCATTCCACACCCCGGATATTATGTTACGTCTCTCGGACTTGGCGCCGAACGCCAACCATCATTCAGATATGTCCACCTCGGGCGAGGCGACACGAAGCGAACAAACCCCATACAATAACGAGCTTGTGCTGCCCAAGTACGGAATCGATACACCACTTTCCCCGACAGAACTGGCCCCGCGAGTGGCATCGACACCTCTGGACGGATCGACCGCCTGCGCACACAACACGCGGTTTTTGGAGCATCTGGACTCGTCCATGTCGTTGACGATGTCTGTCTCTGCGTCCGAGTCTGGCATGGATGCACGTGACGAACCGCATCGCGAGGGTGAGAGGGATCTCGAGCAGGACAACCAGGCACACACTACAACGGATTCTTGCGCTGACACGCTCCCGGTTGGAGAATCCAAAGACTCGCTTTTCACCACCTCCATCTCCTCTCTCTCGGAGATCGAGACCCCTGCGCCGACTACGCCTCCGACACCTAGTTCGAGTCCCGTCCCCGACCTCTGTGCAACCTCACCCACGAGCACGGACACAGGCACAGGCAAAGTGTCCATTGCACGGAGTATGCTTCCCGTGTTTGTCAAACACCTTAGGCAGCTCTCGCTCTCGAGTACATCTCCAGACCGTGAGCGACTCGTGGACAAACTGCGCGGGCTGCGTTCGTTATCCCGGTCCCGCTCCGCATCCAGGTCTAGGTCTGGTTCTGGAGTTTGTGTTGTTCCAAAGTCGCCGCCTGTCGACATTTGGCGCGGATCGCCCGCACGCTCTGACTCGAGTCGGAGCGAGAATACCACGCCCAGCCCGAGTCCCATCAAAGGATCTGGGATACCCGTGTTGCAGAGACGGATGACAGTTCGTGCACGGAGGATGTCTGTAAGGAATGTCTAGCAATATTTCAAGTACCTAGAGGTATTCCTTTCCTTTCTTCTTTTTCCCCACTCTTCTGTCTCCTGTTGTCAAGGTGGATCTCAGCGACGGAAGAATTCTGTTTCATATGGTCATTGCGGAAGGTCTCTTATCTTTGAATCTTGGCCGTTCCTACGGTAGTAGTATCTTAATAAGCCTTTTTCGCTCTCTCGATGTGTGCCCGCAGCTTCTACAGCTTCTCATACAGCGATGCCTTTTTCTTGCTCTTGTCAGTCCCACTGCCCAGGATCATCATGATGGGTTTGTTCTGTGCCTTTTCTCGATTGGTCGTACTGCTCGGCGTCCCCTTTTTCTTACCCTTGGACGATCCATACTTTTCACGGCCCTCGCGGCCTTTGGCGATGGATGCAAGCCGTTCGGCGTAGTCGTTCACATCTCCAAGAATCCTTTCAGCAGTTTGAAGCACAGTATATGTGGACTGTGTCCTGGCGCTGTTATTATCTTATCTTTCCTCAAATATTAATGTGTCCCTGTCATCGCTTCCCTTCCCGTTGTTCGAAAACATCTTGAGGCTAAAAGGGAGCTTGGGGTCAAAGATCATGCCGATCAGTCGGCTCAGTCCGGAACGAACAATGCTCGGATTTGAGACCTAATAGCTTTAGATCCGGGCGGTGGCGGCTCATGCCCTGTAGAACAAAAGTGGAGTGAATGTACTATATCGATGACCTATGGCGGTGAGTCCGGCACAATAGCTAGTCGGTCCCCGACCATCATCCCGAAATATATGGCACGTTGCCTAACAAGGCCAGTGCCTAACACTTGTTGCTAGATCCGTTTGCCGGACGCTCCCAATGCTAGTATAAGGTGCTGAGGACATACTCTAATGGCTGAAATTTCTGCAGGTCGTACCTCTGGGTACAGGTGACCCAGTCAACTCAGCCACCATCAATTACTGTAGCAAACACAAGGCATCAATTCGATCGTTACATAGTACAAAAACAACCACAATACGTATCAAGAAGTAGGAAGGGAAGATGTTGACTTGAGAATCATAGGGAATTACACCTTCAACATTGACAATATTTGCATACAGCTGACTGCTAGACGAAACAAGACCAGGAGATAAAACTGGCAACACACAACACATCTGCAAAGTATTGATACCCTTACCAGTAAGAACAAAAAGAAACTCACCTCGAAAACTCAAATCCCGATGTGCACAAACACGATCCGTTTCTCCAACGACACCTCTTCAGTAGTCTCGATCACCGCTGTATTCAAAGCAACAGCCGCATGCTCAAAATCAATGTTCGGATGCTTGAACATCTCCTTGTAGAAACGAGTCACCACCTCATGCGCAATCGCATCGTCCACTCTCCATAGCGTCCCAATCACCCCGTTGAACCCTGCAAACTGCATCCCGGCTGCGAGATGGAGCACCTCGTCCGGTGTCGACGCATCTCCCTTGGCCGTATGACACGCCGACAAGAACGCAAACTCTGAATTTGTGTAGCGTTCCTGGATGATCCGCATCAGCGTGAGCTTCCCATCCCCCATCGCGAACCACGAGTCGAAGGGTTTTTCGGCGTGCTGAGACCCGTGGCAGGCGACGTGGACCCAGCGGTGGTCTCGAAAGGCCTGTACGGCTCCTTCCATGGATGCCGTCGGACCGGTGACACTCTCGAACGTTACATTTGCGGGCATGTTCGTCTCGTCACGGATCCTCCGAATTTCATGTTCCACCTCCGGAAGCTGGCCCAAGCCGGTGTCTGCACTCGGGTACGCCTGGCCGACGGCGACAAACGAGATCGGGTTCGGTACTTCAGAGGTGTCGCGAATCTTCCTCTGAGTATGAATACGATCGCGGGCGCGAATGAGAGCCGAGAGGGAGGGGGCATAGGAAGAGACATAGATGTCCATGAAGTTCTTCTTCCCCTTCCGATGTGGACCTGCAGCATGCAGTGGGAGGAGCGTGAACTTCGATGTCGGGCACCACCAAACCCGGGATCCCGGACGAAGTTGAACACCGTTTTCCAGGACAGATGCAATTCGCTCCACCACGGACGTCCACAAGTCGCGCAATACTTCCTTCACATACAACTCTCTGTGCGGACCATAGGCATGCGAGTCTCGGGTCAATTCCGATAATTGGTCGCATAGCTGGACTACATCGCCGAGCGAGCAACCAAGAGGCACATGAACCGGTGCGCGATCGTAGAGAACAACGAGAGCATCGCAGCTGTGTTTGCTCGCATTAATGATGATGACTGGCCCGTCCTTGGCAGCTTGTTGAAGATCGTCAAAATGGGGAGGCAAGAGGAATCGTGAGAACCCGTCCACACTGCGAATCTTCCTTACAACACGCTCCCATTCCTCTTGCACATGCCAATATTGGTCTGCTACATGGCCCATGTTCTGTTTTGCATAATTCTTGAGATCTTCACTCAATTCCACAAATTTCCTACCCAGTTCTTGTCCTTGACTACCATGGGCTTCTAGCATGGCCACAGAGATGTCAAAACGGGCAAGTTGATTCCACAGGATCCCTCGACCTTGTTCCAAGAGTTCAATGGCCATCTGGAGGTTTCCATGATGTGTTGCACATGATAATGCATCACTAGCTGCATCAGCCACTTTTGCTTGCATTGCCCCATGTCTTGATTCCAGTGAAGAGCTGAGAGATGTGAAATGATCCAGTGTGCTGAGCAATGTTTGATATGCCTCCAAGACTGAATGGTGGTTATGCTGTTCAGCATTCTTAACCCATGCCTGGGTTGCCTCCAACAGATACAGTGAGGCAGCAGGACCACATTTCTTTAATAATCTGTAAGCCTTGAATGCTTCATTTGCTAAAGAAGACTGCTGAGCAGGGGTATGAGACTGTTTGAAGGAGTCACAGTTGGATAAAAGAAGGGTAGTTGTAGCTAATTGAGTAGCATTGAATGCAAAACACATGTGATGAGCTGGGTATGTTTTCAATGCCTCTTTGAACAATTTTATTGCTCTTTCTAAATCAGATTGGTCTTTGATTTTGATGTAGTGATCCCAAAGTGAAAGTGCAAGATTTTGAAGAGCAAGCCCATGAAACTTGTGATTTGGTGGCTGGAGCTGAAGATATTTTTCTTTAAGATCAATATCTCTGTTCAGATCTGCTAGCCTGCCTAGCTTTCTATACCTTGCATTTAGAGAAACTGCAAGGTTATTTAAAGCTCTAGCATGGTCTGGATGATCTGCTGGACAAAGTTCCAATACCTTTTCTTTCATCTCAATGGCTCTATTCAGAATTGTAATGTCATCCTGTGCATTGTAGCAGTACTGCAAGGATGCTGCAAATGATTCAAGTGCTATTGCATGAGAAGAATGGCCTAATGGGCAGAAGTTTAGCCATTTTTGGTTGATGTCTATGAGGGTGTTTAGGTCTTCCTTATTTTTCTGTATGAGATAATGTCTTGATAAGACCATTGCAAGTTCTCCAGTTGCTCTTGCATGTCCTGGATGTCCTTCAGGACAAAGGTCAAGTATTCTTTTCTTGACATCAATAGCTCTATTGATGTCTGCAACATCACCATCCTGATCATAGCGAAATGAAAATGCAATTCCAAGATCATCCAGAACATTTGTGTGCTCTGCATGGTTTAAAGGACAAAGGTCTAGTCTTGCCAGATCCATTTCAATTTTTGTAGACATGATAGCCACATTTTTGGATTGTCTTCCAAACTGATATAGTTTCCATTTGTACTCCATAAGAGCTGATAGACAGTCATGTCCATCTGGCACAATCTATAGCAGGAGTTCAGTAACATGTGCACAAGCACATTTGCAAGAACAACTCACCAATGCCTCACTTGTCTTGCATGTAATTGAGAGAGTTGCAGAATCAGAGATCCCTAACACACTACCTGGAACACTACCATCAGTAATCACATGCAAAAGAAAAAAAATTAAGAGCCACATTTCCAAGAATTGCCCAACTCCAGCAAGCTGGCTACATCTTTGACCATTTGATTACCTAATGGTTGTTTGTCCCATTCATGGGTCAGCTCTTCTGGTAGAGTCCATATAGCCACTTTAACAATAGCAGAACTGGATGCAAAACTAGGGAGAAATGACGAGTAAGCATAATCAGGTGAACAATGAAACTAACAAAAGAAAGGGATGATTCCATGCCATAGCCAAGCCATCCTTTGATACTTTCCCACAGCATGTTATTTTAGACACATCCTCAATACACACAGTGACATGGATGTGCTCTTTTGGAAGGGATGATGAGAGAGTTAGTTGACCAACTATGTACATACATGAGGAAGATAAGCCTATAAACATTCTCTTCAAGAGAAGCTCACCTGTGACTTGAAAGGTAATGTCTTCTGGTTTTTTGTGCCAATACATCTGGGAATATGACTATAGGTATGGCTTGAGTAGATGTCAAGTCAAGTAGTAAAGAAGACAGATGGTAGACACAACAGCAGTACAAATTTAGATGATGCAATGAAACAAGAAGACAAGAGAGTTGTGTAAACAGAACACAAAGGTTACAAGTGGGGCTCAACAGGCAGTCAAGATGTTGAACACAAAGTTGGGAGTAAATGTTAGTGTAGAGATCCCCAGAGTGAACTTTTGATGTTGGAGCTTTAGTAGAAGATATGGTTAAAATAGAGGGAGAAACTGAGATACTGTGTACTATGGATCCAGTGAGGCTGCTAGGTGTGACAAGACACAGAGAGCCAATCAAAATGAAGTAGGTGAATGTCTGTGATGGAAAAGGCTAAGAAGTAATGAATAGATATGAACTATCAAGTGCAATGGAAGGGGATGCAAGTAGATAGGATAGATAGCAAATAAAAGAAAGCTCAAGTATAAGACTGATACTTAGAAATTTGTAGCACTCACAAGTAGGCAGGGCTGAGACTGGCCAAGAAGCCTGCAAACAGATAAGATATCAACTGTAAAGGAAAAATTGAAGACTCACAGCAGAGAGTGAAGTAATGGAATCTGTAATAGACAGAAAATGGGAAAGTAGTGAAACAGAAGTAGAAGGGCAAGATTGGAAGCAAGATTCCAGAAAGCTGGAGGACAGCAGCACACAGTAAAATGATGAGTGGGAGATTAATTCCACAGAAACAAAGAAAGTAACTTACAGCAAACACAGCAGGATATGAAATACACAAGAACAGGGAAGAACAGGTATTACACAAAGGTCTAAAGCACGAATGTGAGGTATCGCCTTTAAAGCCGGGCCAAGCGACACTTGGCAGTGTGGTACAGAGTGTAAGAAGATGAAGGAACAAGCAGGGAGGAGTGGGTGGAAGGGGGAAGAGAGGGGTCACATTTGGGCAGATGACAGATGTGCAAAAGGACAGACCACAGACGCAGTGAATCTGCGACAGACCGGCAAAGCAAAAGTGTTCCACAGAGCGAGAAAACAGGCGGATAGATGGAGGCAGGAAGCTCAAACCTTGTGCGATGAGGATCTTATGGCAAGGAAAGAGAGACCAGAGCTATGATTGAAGGACTTAGGGCAAGATCGTTGAGATCAGTGGAGACAGAAAGTGGTAGCATGCACTTCTGGGGCGACGTGGGTAAAGCGCTCTTGATAAACGCAGATCAAACGTGGCACTTGAGAATAGTGAAAACGAAGCTGATTAGTCTATAAAGCGGGGTGACGACGCGCTAGACAGACGGAGTCAGCGGCTGAGGCAGCGCGGCAGTGAGGGAGATGAGGGTTGGGAGCGGGAAGCGAGGAACGAGGCATTACGCCACCGCCCGCAAAAGTCCGATTCGATGCCATTAGTTTCCCTTATTTGGGTTCAATCAAACACTCCACTAGGGTTGCTCCAGAGGTATGTTTTTCTTCATCCCTGTTACACATGTCGACATTGATCCCACCACGACAACAATTATAGGCTCATGTACCATATGCTGGATACCTCGCGATTCGCTCTTGCTTGAGCAATATCGGACTCACGCCATCAACATGCAATAAAAGCATTATCCTACGACAGAGTTCGATAGTCGTCTATCCTTATGGTAGACATATCGGCCACAGATACAACAGCGACGACGTATGACATGTAGATGACGGTGGGATGGTTCAACGGATGATATCATCTGGCAAGTTCATATCTCCGTTGTCTCTCACAACACATCTCAACATAATGACTGTATTGTATCTCATTTTCCCTCAATCATCGCTGTTTTCTTGTCGACTCTACAACCGAGACACCGGTCATTCCGTCGCGCTTCCCATCCCCCCTATCTACCCCTCTTCGTCGTTCCTTCAGATCAGTCCATCGTTCTAGGTTCTATAGACTTGAACGTTTCGCGAGCGTCTTCTATCGATCCAATACTCCCAGAATAAGCCGTTCCCGCATCTACGGTAATGCGGAGCCAAGACCTCCTTCAGGTTTGTGCCCAGTTTCTTCCTCCAAGTCTATCACTCACATGTTTTCATTTTATTTCTAGAACTCGAGACGCGCATCTCAAGGATACAGACACAGACGTATGCCTTCGATAACTTCCAGGCGCCCCCCTTCCACGTGTTCGACACATTCTTCTTTCCACTTATCCGCGCATTCGCCTGTCCGGGGGTATCATCCCAATGGAACATCGACTGCGCCCGACTTGGACATTTCAGGAAACACAGTCATCGACGTTCCATCATTCCACACCCTGGATACTCTGCTCCGCCTCTCGGACTTGGCGCTGAACGCCAACCATAATTCAGATACGCCCACCACGAGCAAGACGACACGAAGTGAACAAACCCCATACGATGACGAGCTCGTACCGCCCAAGTACGGGATCGATACACTTTCCCGGACAGAACTGGCCCCGCGAGTGGCATCGACACCACTGGACGGATCGACCACCTGCGCACACAACACGCGGTTTCTGGAGCACCTGGACTCGTCCATGTCATTGACGAGGTCTATCTCTCTGTCCGAGTCTGGCAGAGATATGGCACGTGACGAACCGCATCGCGAGGATGAGAGCCAACCAGGCGCATACCACGACGGATTCTTGCGTTGACACCTTCCCGGCTGGAGAATCCAAAGACTCGCTTTTTACCACCTCTGTCTCCTCGCTCTCGGAGATCGAGACGCCTGCGCTGACTACACCTCCGACACCTAGTTCGAGTCCCGTCCCGACCTTTGTGCGACCTCACCCACGAGCACGGACACGGGCATAGGCAAAGTGTCCATTGCACAGAGTATGCTTCCCGTGTTTGTCAAACACCTTAGGCGACTCTCGCTCTCGAGTACATCTCCAGACCGCGAGCGACTCGTGGACAAGCTGCATGGGCTACGCTTGTTGTCCGGGTCCCGCTCCGCATCCAGGTCTAGGTCTGGTTCTGGAATATGTGTTGTTCCAAAGTCGCCGCCTGTTGAAGTTTGGAGTGGATCGCCTGCACGCTCTGACTCGAATCGGAGCGAGAATATCACGCCAAGCCCGAGTCCCATCAAAGGGTCTGGGATACCTGTGTTGCAAAGATGGATGACAGTTCGTGCGGGGAGGATGTCGGTAAGGAACGTCTAGCAAGATTGCAAGTACCTAGGGGTATCCCTCTCCTTTCCTCTCTTCTCTTCTTCCCCGTTCTTCTCTCTCCTATTGTCAAAGCGACGGAAGGATTCTGTTTCATATGGTCAATGTGGAAAGTCTCTTATTTTTGAATCTTGACCACTCCTACCGGTAGTATCTTAATAAGCCTTTTTCGCTCTCTCGATGTGTGCCCGCAGCTTCTGCTGCTTCTCACGCAGCGACGCCTTTTTCTTGCTCTTGACAGTCCCACTGCCCAGGATCATCATGATAGGTTTGTTCCGCGCCTTTTCTCGATTGGTCGTACTGCTCGGCGTCGCCTTTTTCTTCTTGCCCTTGGACGACCCATACTTTTCACGGCCCTCACGGCCCTTGGCGATGGATGCAAGCCGTTCGGCGTAGTCTGCCTTGACCTTTTTACGTGGCCCGAGGATGTCGTTTTCAGATATGAACGTGTCCGCAGAACCCTCGCCAGCAGCCTTTTTGGAGGCCTCGAGGGCGGCCAGTTTGCGTTTGGCACGGTGTCCGCCACCATCTTCGACCACCTTCTCTGCCGCTTTGACGCGGAGATCGTTGAGCAATGCAAAGTCGGCGGGCGTGAGAATCTGCCGATGGTCAATATCTGTGGCGAAAAAAAACGGTGTCGTACCTTGGTGGTAGCCAACGTCGATGTCCTATTTTCCACCGTATCGGCGTCCTTGTTCTTGGTTTGCGTGGAGGATGTCTCCTTTTCGTCCTCGCTGTCTGACACCTCGAGATCTTCGCCATCGGAACTGACGTCGATCCACCCCTCCGAATCTGATCCAGACGAGTCCGTCTCCACCTCCCAGTTCTCCCAGCCAGCACCGTCATCCACCTTGCCCGTGTCTTCCTCGCGTAGTTTATTTAGATGATCCTCCAAAAGCTAACAGGAAATCGTATGCCCAACCAGAGTGAGAACAAGAAGGACACGCACCACGAGTCCTTCAATATCCACAGCCGCACCTGCCGAATGTCCAAACGGCAACGGCTGCCGACCGTGACTCATTCCCATACTTGCGTCCTTGCCCTACCCAACCCTCAGCACCGTCCCAAACCGAGCAAAAGAGAAAGCACTGACCCGCTCTCGCCGTTTCAACATGCCCGGGTTGACCTCGCGGTAGAGCTGGAGCAGTCCCCGCGCAGCAGCCGTGACCGCCTTGTCTTTGCTCTTCCGGTACTCGACCAAGTCGCTCAGCAGGTCCTCTTCCATCGCCCACGGCTGTCGCCGACACACCTCCCGGATCGCGTTGATCCCCGCAGCGACCACCTCGCTGCCCACTCCTGGATGGACAAACTCGGCCGCGAGCTTCTTGACGACAGGGGACAGCGCGTCTGGGGGCGTGAGCTCGTGCACGCTCTGTGCGAGCGAGACGAGGATCGCGGGGACGCGGAGTTGGTGGTAGGCGAGGTACTTGAGGATGTAGGTGTAGAAGGTGAGGACGAAGAGTTTGTGCGCGCCCATGACACGCGAGAGGAGCTGCATAAGCAAGATTTTGTGGTCGAGCGAAAAGCGCTTGTCGTACCGGTTCAGGTTGTCGTAGAGCTTTTCGGCAAACGATTGGGGATCGTGGAGGAGCTGGAGGGCGGGAAAGTTGGGGGTGGACGTGTCGTCAGAATGCGTTTGTTTCTGGATGCACGATGTCAGACAGGGAAAGGGGGCGGTCGGTAAACGTACCTTTTTAGCGGCGTTGAGTTGCTTTTGAAGTTTTTTGTCGGCGCTACGAGTTTTCTTGTTGATTTCACGGCGGTGATGGAGCGCCTTGACGTCCACCTCCTTCGCCTGTTGAGATGACGAAATATGGCACAAAGGAGACACTCACGTGGTCAGATTCGTCGTCGCTATCCCCCCTGCCTTCATCGCTGCCGAGGAAAAAGTGGAGAGAAGCTGACTGAACTTTGATGACGGGATGAAAGCAGCCGAGGGCGACGATGGAGACGGTCTTCGCGTCTGTCCATATTTGTTTTCTCCAGAGCTCCTTCGCAAGGATGACTGCCCACATGGCATCCACACCGCTGGCAGGTGTGGTAGTAGCTCTGAGTTTACCCTTGTCGCCAAGAACTTCGCCGTCCATACCGCGTTCGATCATGGTAAAGAGCATGGCCTGCACTGCGCGATTGAGCTTGTGGTTTTTGGTGCGAAGATTTGCGGTGCGGATATCGGACAAGATGGTTTTTCGGATGAAGGCTCGGAGGGGCGAAGAGGTGGTACGGGGCAACAAGGGAAAGAGCGCCTTGAGTAGACTAGGCGAATTGAGACAGACACGTGGGGAGAAACACGACACATACTCGATGGATGAGATCACGTTTTTATTTCGGAGTATGACGAGGTTTTGTACAAGCGACTTGCGAGTATCATGGCTGACTGGCGCCGACAGAAGATCAATCAGATGCGACGGAAAGTCCACCGTCTCCTTTGGGTAGCAGACTGCGACCTGCGCGATGAATGCGACGAGTTCTCTGAAATGATCCGCATTGTCTTCCGGGTTGATGAGGAAGAGCTGTCTGGTGCTGTTGTAATGGTTGTATTGCTGTAGAAACTCTTCTTTGTACGCGGCTGGATCCCGCTTGATCAGGTTCTGCAGCTGTGGCAGGTTTGCGGCGAGTTGGAGTCCTCGTCCCATCCAAGTTATTATGAGCTTAGTCACACTCAGAGTCCTCCTTCCCATGCCACTGAAGTCCTCCAGGCCCTCCTGGTCCTTCATTCGCCTCCGGTATGACAACACCTCTCGTCATTTCGTATTTATCTTGCATTTGTACAAACAAGGAGAAACTTGCGCTCGAATCTTTCCGTGTGTGCCAATAACTTCAGAGCCAATTTCTTCATGTACCTAACCTGTCATTATTGTCGCATACTAGGATGCACTTTGTCACCTCGAGCAACTTTCTTTCTTCCTTCATCCCGTACCTCCCACTGCAAGTCATTCTCTTGCCTGGTTACCTGCTCACTGTGCTCGTGTTGTGGGTTCTGCGTGGCCGACCCGTCTTGTATATCAAATCCCTCATGACCACGTCGGTCGGACCGTCTGTTCCCACCGGCCCTTCAACAAAGACACCACTTACCGCCGAAACGACCCTCAAACACATTCCTGCCCATCTTGCGATCTGTGATCGCGCACCCGAACGACCACGTTGTCAAAATTCAATGCACCTTTGCTCACTTTGATACTCTCTATGGTAAGCGTCCAGTCAGGTACTTTAGCAGTCGTCAGCGAAGAGCAAGTGTCGATTGCGTACCGGTTAATTTCGATGAGCCACACATTCCGTCCATCTCGTGCTGCATTTCCCCGAGCGCCGCGTTCCCGCCCCCAGCACGTGCGATGTCTCCCAAAGACGCTGAGTGTGGGCATCGACGCGTGCCGTGACCGTCGCCGAACTCGCGATGCCCACGCGCAGTCTGCAGAGATCGAGGGGGTTGAAGTGGTAGCGACAGTTGCATGCGCATGAGACACCTAAGAACTTTTTCTGGATACTTCTTCCTGGCGTTCTTTGGATACCTACGACTGGCAAAAGATGTGTCTGCAGCCGATGGCCGGTACACTCGCCTCATCCACATCGTACGTTGAAGAGTCGGGACTGAGTAAGAGCATGAAGTGTCGTGTGTGCAAGTGAACGTGCCAGAGGAAAGGATGGGGAAAGAAGAGGCAAAGGCGGAGGGCAAACTGACGTTCAGGCTTCGTCGTTTTTATGTTCTTTGTACTTTCAATTGCGATGCTGCCCGTTAGTACCACCTACCTCACTCTCTGTCGGCAACTCAGTCTATACACGCATCGGCAGAGGTGAGCCATTCATGCTTTCAGATTCTTCGTTGTTCCTTGGTACCGACTGTGCTCGTTTGAAAGCACAGTATGTGTGTTCAAAGACTTAGGTTGCTGTGTTCACTACTAAACGTTTGACAGCTCTCTAGGCTCAGGGAGAATACGATCGCCTTGGGCGGAAGCAGTTGTTGCCATCGATATTCCCCATCAGAATCCGTCTCGATAAACGCTCGCCTTCTAGTCATGGCTCGCGAACCAGTGACAAGTGCGGTCATAACCAACCTTTGTGAACAGTGCTCAAAGCTGAAGATACAGCACCTAACGCGTCCTAGTATCTTCCCTTGTCGCAAGCGACATGGCTCTTGCACGACTCCACCCCCGGTCCACCAGACCACAGCTCACACCATACTCGGAACTATGGATGAAATCAAGAGCCGACGCCAGACCTGCGATCTCTGCGAACTCGTTGCCGAAAGTCTGGACAAAGAGCCATCAGACCTCGATGGGACATGCCGTGTCTGCGAGGTTGACCAGTTTTGCAACTTTAGGCTCCCAGGAAGCGTCAAGGATCTGGATCCCGCCGTCACCCATTTTCATCTCACGCAAGTTTCTATCATTTTTGATACAGAGATGGGGGATAGATTTAATGGGCCTTCGTTGCCTTGGGAAGTCAAAGAGAGAGATGACCGAGGGTCCCACTTCATCCTGAATCTCCAGGTCAGTTCACTCGGAGCCCCATGGATCAATGCTAACCAATCATAATCATATTACAGGCTAGAGCTAAATCTTGTTCTCCGGGCGAAGATCGTCCTATGACCACCCCACAGACAGTACAAGAGTTCCTTGACACTGTCGGTGGCAGATATGTAGGCGCTCAAGTGAACATCGAGCTCATACGAAAGTGGCTTCACGACTGTGAATGCAAACACGGCAAGTTGTGCGAGTGTCCTTCCCAGCTGTTGGCAGGACAAGACAAAGGGCCAACTTTCCTGGTTGACGTCATACAGTTGTGTCTTGTGGATACCCCTCTTCGATGTCGTTATGTTGCTCTGAGCTATGTCTGGGGCACATCTCCCGTGTTCAGGCATCTCCTAGAGAATGGCGAGGATCTTCGGAAGCTAAATTCCTTACGTTCGTTTCCCATCCCCGCTACGATCCGAGACGCCATCACGCTCGTACACGCTATCGGAGAGCGCTACCTATGGGTGGACTCCATCTGCATCGTCCAGGACAATTTTAAGATGCAACAGGCAGAGATCATGCGGATGGGATCAATTTACTCGCATGCACTGTTCACTATCATCGCCGCTGCTGGGGACCATGCAAACAGTGGCCTCCCGGGTATTCACCCAGGATCTCGTGAACAGGAGCAGAAGATCTTGAAGCTCGGAGACGATGAGCTGCTCACAGTCCTCGATCTCCGGAGAGGACAAAATGGGATTGATGACACGATGTGGGCGAAGCGAGCATGGACTTTCCAGGAGCGGGTCTTATCCGGCAGGTTGTTGGTTTTCTCCGAAAGTCAAGTTTATTGGAACTGTCGTGCGGTAGCATATGCGGAGGAAAGAGTGCTAGAACCATTGGAGGATGTTGATCGACTTCACTTGATGTTCCCTGAGAAACCTAGAAGTGAATTGCGATGGGAATACCTGCCATCAGAGGGGTATTGCGATCTTTTTGATGGGCTCCTCGACAGTTACCGAGAACGGCGCTTGACCTATCAAACTGATCTCCTGAATGCATTCAACGGCGTTACCGAAATACTTGCAGCAGTTCAGAACGATACCTTCCTCTGGGGCCTTCCAGAGTCGCACTTTTCGCGTGCAATCCCCTGGGACGTTTTTGATCGGTGCTTCCGAAACTACATCGAGGTTCCCATCTTGAAAAACGATGGGTCTAAAGAAATGGTCCCGATTCCTTCCTGGAGTTGGGCAGCCTGGTCGGCGAAGCTCTGGACGAATAAACGTAATGGTAGGAAGTGGCGGTACACTGTGGGGCCTGCAATTCGGTTCTACCTAGTTGACAGCGAACGCAGACTAGTCAGGATCAAGGAATCGTGGCCAGAGCGCCCAAAGGAGCGCAATCTTGCTTCGTGGGAAGAGGCCCAGCCTGTTTATCCATCTCTCCCTTTGCATCCCGCCTCACAAATTGGGCAGCTTCACCTCTGGACGAGTTGTGCACATGTGAGGACAATTCGAACGTGGAGACTGAGAACGGCGGAGTATGTCCTTATACCTGAGCCCGTGCCTGAGCCGGACTTGAGCAACAAGCCAGATTGTCCCGAAATCATACAGCAGGACTTTATTGTTGTTGCAACCCGTGCTAATGGGACCATGTTGGTCCTTCTGGCCATCGAGTGGAAAGACGGTGTGGCGTACCGAATGCCAGGGCAAGCTGAGGTCACCGAGACGCAGTGGCTGCAGGTAAAGAACAGGCAGTGGCGGTTGGTCATACTGGGATGAAGCACAAGATGGACTCAGCATATAACCTCCCGCTTCGCATCTCCAGTGGTGCAATCTGGTGTGTATACAGTGATTAATCCTACAGGATGCGTCCGGATTAGTGGGAACATAATAAATAAACGACTTTCAAACGTCCCGCTTTCCGTGCCAGTTGCCCGTACTCCATACAAGCACCGATGCGATCCGTAGCTCGTCCGTCCCTCGTCCCTTTCTGATCAGCACGGTCCAGCGCTGCGAGAAGTCAGGGCTGAGAGGTCCTAGATTCAACATTACCGGCGTGGTCGACAGGTCTGCCAGTGGACTTGTCTTACTGTGGGTACAATATATAATGGTCTTTTGATGCAGAATTCTTCCAAGTGTTCTCCGATGCTCATGAACGATCACAGTTCGACGGCGAATGCGTGTGTCAGAGATGCTATGCGTGTTCTTGGGTTGATTTCGCTTCCGACGTAGCTGATACTATCGTCCCGAAACGCCGCTTTAGGTGTTACGGAGGACCCTTGAGGTGGCTCATGATCATTCTTCCTCAAGAGTCCAAGTCAATGAGCACATACCTTCTGCGCTTATGGAGAGTGGAAGGTGGTCGTGGTTGGGCCTGATAATTGTGGGTGTGATCATGGATCACAGTGCCTTCGAATTTGATAGATCCCTCACACTATCGTTCATTGGTAAATGATACAGTATCATCGTTCGCTCTCTCATCGGGCTTGAACCCCGTGCGGAGTTTCAGCACTGGGTCAATGTATCTGATCTGTTCGACAAGAATGCCATGACGATACAATCCCCGGTACAGATGTCACAGGTCTACTTAGCCAGAGAAGGCCACCCACTGTACACAACATATGTACTGCCCTAAAAGCATTATGGCGTTATCGATTACACAAAGCATCAATCCGATCATCAAATCGCAGTACGAAGTATGTAGCACAAGATAACTACAAGACATATCAGGAAGTAGAAGGAGAATTTGTTGACTTGGGAATCATAGGAGAACACAGCTTCAATACCAAAAATGAATGCTTACAACGTAATCGACGAAACAAGACCAGGGTATAAAACAAGGCGCTCAATCCATCTGCGAAGTCTTAGCTCAACACTCTCGCCTGTAAAGACAAAAGAAACGTACCTCGGGTAAACAAAGACTCAAATCCCGATATGCACAAACACAATCCGCTTCTCCAGCGACACCTCTTCAGTAGTCTCAATCACTGCCTTATTCAAAGCAGCGGCCGCATGCTCAGAATCGATGGTCTCATGCTTGAACATCTCCTTGTAGAAACGAGTCACCACCTCGTGCGCGATAGCATCGTCCACCCGCCACAATGTTCCAATCACCCCGTTGAACCCTGCGAACTGCATCCCTGCAGCCAGATGGAGCACCTCGTCCGGCGTCGATGCATCTCCCTTGGCCGTATGACACGCAGACAGGAACGCGAACTCTGAATTTGTGTAGCGTTCCTGAATTATCTTCATCAATGTGAGCTTCCCATCCCCCATCGCGAACCACGAGTCGAAGGGCTTTTCGGCATGCTGTGACCCGTGGCAGGCGACGTGGACCCAGCGGTGGTCTCGAAAGGCCTGTACAGCTCCTTCCATGGATGCCGCAGAACCCGTGACGCTCTCGAACACTATGTTTGAAGGCATGTTCGTCTCGTCGCGGATCCTCCGAATTTCATGTTCTACCTCTGGGAGCTGGCCCATCCCGGTGTCTACGCTTGGGTATGCCTGACCAACGGTGACAAACGAAGTCGGCTCCTGTATTCCAGAGGCGCCGTGAACCTCCTTCGAACGAATACGATCGCGGGCCCGAACGAGAGCCGAGAGAGAGGGGGCATAGGAAGAGACATAGATATCCATAAAGTTCCTCTTCCCCTTCCGATACGGACCTGCAGCATGGAGCAGCAGGAGCGTGAATTTTGAGGTCGGGCACCACCAAATGCGCGATCCCGGACGAAGTTGAACATCGTTTTCCAGGACAGAGGCAATTTGCTCGACCACGGATGTCCATAAGTCGCGTAATACTTCCTTCACGTACAACTCTCTGTGCGGGCCATATGCGTGCGAGTCCTGGGTCAATTCTGATAGTTGGGTACATAGCTGGACCACATCGCCGAGCGAGCAACCAAGAGGCACATGAAAGGGTGCACAATCATAGAGAACAACGAGAGCTTCGCAGCCGCGTTTGCTTGAATTGACGATGATAACCGGCCCGTATTTTGCGGCTTGCTGAAGGTCGTCAAAATGGGGAGGAAGGAGGAACCGCGAGAACCCGTCCAGACTGCGAATCTTGTCCACAACACGCTCCCACTCCTCTTTCACGTGCCAGTACTGGTCAGCTGTATTGCCTACGCTCTGTTGTGCATACTTCTTGAGATCTGCATTCAATCGCACGAATTTCCGGCCGAGTTCTCGTCCTCGACTGCCATGTGATTCTAACATGGCCGCAGAGACATCAAAACGGGCAAGTTGATTCCACAGTATTCCTCGACCTTGCTCTAGGAGCTCGATGGCCATATGGAGGTCACCATGATGTGTTGCACATGAGAATGCATCATTGGCTGCATTGGCTACCTTTGCTTGCATTGTCCCATGTCTTGACTCTAGTGAAGAGCTAATGGATGTGAAATGATCCAAAGTACTAAGCAATGTTTGATAAGCTTCCAAGACTGAAGGGTGGTTATGCTTTTCAGCATTCTTAACCCAAGCCTGGGTTGCCTTTAATAGATCCAATGAGGCAGCTGGACCACATTTCTTTAGAAGTTTATAGGCTTCAAATGCTTCATTCACTAAAGATAGCTGTTGAACAGGAGTATGAGACTGTTTGAAGGATTCAGAGTTGGATAGAAGAAGGGTGGCTGCAGCTAATTGATCAGCATTGAATGCAAAACGTCTGTGGTGGGCTGGAAATGTTTCCAATGCCTCTTTGATCAGTTTGATTGCCCTTTCTATGTCAGATTGGTCTTTGTTTTTTGTGTAGCGATCCCAAAGTGAAACTGCAAGATTTTGAAGAGCAAGCCCATGAGATCTGTGACTTGGTGGCTGGAGTTTGAGATATTTCTCACTGAGATCAATATCTCTATTCAGATCTGCTATCCTACCCAGCTTTCTATATCTTGCATTTAGAGAAGTTGCAAGATTATTCAAAGCTTTAGCATGATCTAGATGATCTGCTGGACAAAGCTCAAGCCATCTTTCTTCTATTTCAATAGCTCTATTCAGGTCTGTGATATCACCTAATGCATGAAAGCGATGCCACAATGATGTTGCAAATGAACCAAGAGCCTTTGCATGGGAGGAATGGCCTAATGGGCAGAAATTCAGCCATTTTTGATGTATGTCTATGAGGTTGCTTAGATCCTCTTTATTCTCTTGAATGTCATAATGTTTTGTTAAGTCTTTGGCAAGTTCTCCAATAGCCTTTGCATATTCTGGATGTCCTTCAGGACAAAGATCAAGTCTTCTTTTGCTGACATCAATAGCTCTATTGAGGTCTGTAACATTTCCATTCTGATCATATCGGAGTGAAAGAGAAACTCCAAGATCATTCAGAACATCAGTGTGTTTTGAATGATCTATAGGACAAAGATCTAATCTTGCTAGTTCCATTTCAATTTTTGTGGATATGATAGCCACATTTTTAGACTGTCTTCCAAAGTGTAATAGCTTTGTTTTGTACTTTGAAAGAGCTGACAGACAGTCATGTCCATCTGGAACAACCTATAGCAGATGTTCAATGACATGTGTACATATGTACAGGTTAATTTGCAACAAGAGCTCACCAACACCTCACTTGTCTTGTATGTGGTTAAGAGGGTTGCAGAACCAGAGGTCCCTGGCACAATACCTGGCACACTATCAACAATCATATGCAAAAGACAAAAATAAGAGTTACATTTCCAAGGATCACTGGCCTCTAGCAAGCTGACAACATCTTTGACCATTTCATCACCTAATGGTTTTTTGTCCCATTCATGGGTAAGCTCCTCTGATAGAGCCCATATAGCTACTTTGACAACAGCAGAGCTAGGTGCAGAGCTAGAGAAAAATGGTGAGAAAGTATGGTTAGGTGAATAATGAAACTAACAAAAGAAAGGGATGATTCCATGTCATTGTCAAGCCATCCTCTGATACTTCTCCAGGGCATGTTATTTTGGACACATCTTCAACACACACAGTGACATGGATGTGCTCTTTTGGAAGGGATGATGAGAGGGTTAGTTGACCAACTACAAGAGGAAGATGAACACATGAGCATATTATTTATTCAAGGGAGGCTCACCTGTGACTTGAAAGGTAATATCCTCAGGTTTTTTGTGCCAATACATCTGAGAATATGACTACAGGTATGGCTTGAATAGATGACAAGTCAAGTAAAAGAGAAGACAAATGGTAGACACAATAAGTAGTGCAAATTTGGGTGGTGGAGTGGGGCAAGGGAACAAGAAAGTTGTGTGGGAATGGGACACAAAGGTTACAAGAAGAGCTGAATAGGCAGTCAAGATATTGAACAAAGAGTTAAAGTGTTAGTCACAAAGATGGAAGTAAATGATAGCAAAAGTGAGCTTGTGATTCAGTGGGAGATAAGACAGTGGACAATATGGTTACAATGGTAGAAGGGAACAACCTGAGATATACTGTGGATCCAGTAAGAGTGACAAGACACTGAGACAGACAATCAAAATGAAGCAGGTGAATGCTTTGTGACAGAAGAAGCAATGGAGAGATATGATCTGTCAAGCACAATGAAAGCAGATGAAATAGGTAGCAGGATCAGATGAGAACAATGGCAAGACTGGTGGAAAAAAAGAATGCACAAATAAAAGACTGATCTTCAGTGAAATTTATAGGACTCACAAGTAGGCAGGGTTGAGACTAGTACAAAAACCCTGCAAACAGATAAGATAATGGGAAAGTAATAAATGATGAGTGAGAGATTAATTCCACAGAAACAAAAAGTAACTTACAGCAAACACGGCAGGCTACAAAACACACGAGAACAAGGAAAAACAGGTATTACACGAGGGTCTAGAGTGTGAATGTGAGATATCGCCTTCAAAGCCGGGTTAGGCGACGCTCGGCAATGTGGTATGGAGCAGGAGGAACGGATGGAAAGGGGAAGAGAGGGATCACGTTTGAGCAGATGACAAGCGTGCAAAAGACGGGGCACAGACGCGGTGAATCCACGACAGATCTGCAGAGTGAAAGCGATCTACTGAGGGAGAAAACAAGTGGATGGATGGCCGGAGCAGGCAGGAAGCTGAAACCACGTGCGATGAGGATCTTATGGGAAGGAAGGAGAAACCAGAGCTATAATCGAAGGGCTTGTGGCAAGATCGTTGAGATCGGCGAAGATAGAGAGTGGTAGCGCGCACTTCTGAAGCGAGGTGGGTAAGGTGCTCTTGATAAACGCAGAAACGTGGCACTTGAGAATAGTGAAAACGAGACTGATTAGTCGATAAAGTGGGGTGATGACGTGCCAGACAGACGGAGTTGGCTGAGGCAGCGCGACAGTGAGGGAGATGAGAGTTGGGAACCAGAAACGAGGAACGAGGCGTTGCACAGGTTACTCCGCCCGCAAAAGTCCGAGATGCGATTAGTTTCCTTTATTTTCAAGCCTTCCGCTCTGTCAATCGAGCACTCCAGAGAGGTACGTTTTTCTTCATCTCTGTTACACACGTCGACGTTTATCCCAGCTTGATAACGATAACAATTGCAGGCGCACGTACCATACGCCCAATGCCTCGTAACTCGTTCCTGCTTGAGTAATATCGGAATCACGCCGTCGACATGCAATAAAAGCAGAATCCCATGTACAGAGTTCTATAGTCGTCTATCCATACCGGCCACAGATACAACAGCGACGTCGTATAGCCACACGTTGATGACGGTAGGATGGTTCCAAGGATGATATTAGCAGTTCATATCTCCGTTACCTTTCACATCTTCGTTAACTAGTACACATCTCAAAGCACAATGGCTCGCTGTTGGCAAATCGTATCTCATCTTTCATTCAAACATCGCCGTTTTCCACTGCCTCCCTTCCCATCACCCAAAATTTCCTTGACGCTAAAATAGAACTTGGAGACCCGTCGATCTCATATTTAGGTAGCGGTGGCTCAGGTTGAGCGATTGCATGGAACATGGTCTGAGGCGTCTGGTCGAAATGGTCAAGGTAATGTGGAATAGTTCGATGATTTTTCTATCAGCGTCACGAATTCCAAGTGTACGTGTCTATCTTGAACGCGTGTCAGATCGAGTGCTCAAGCAACTTGATTGTCAAGGGCTACATGCAAGCAACCATGATGGGATAAGGCCCGTGATGACTCGTCCGATTTTTATTGCGTAGCAGGCGCGACACCATCTATCTGGAAAGGTTGTTGATGTAGATCCCTCGATATGATGGGCGACGCAGGGTACATCGATGTCGGACGTCGGACCCACGGAAAGGACCTATGTAGCGACGACTACAGCACAACGTTTCCCGAACACGCTCCTCGCTGGACACAAGGAAGGTCCAGCAGGTACGAGATGGCACATGTCTGCGCTGATCACGGCCGTAGAGATAACCCTGAATTGTGTATGCTCATGCAGGCATAGCATAAATGATGGAGAAACCAAAGTTCTTATCATTGTATCCCTCGTCCACTTGATTCTCGAATATCTTGCTATGCAGACTGATAAATGTGATCATGGACGGAACGAGAACAGGGGCCATACTTTGACGACCTATGCGACTAATCACGATGAAATCTCAGTATGAGATGGGGTTCTCTTTCATGTTTAAAGAAATTCCCTCGTACCATCGTCCTTTTTGCGCCACCATAATGCAAGCCTTGGTTCTGGTATCTAATATACGACACACGGTTTCAAGTTTCCCTTTACCCTTCATTCCGCTTCCTTTGCTTCCCTCACAAGATCAAAGCCCGCCTCGCCATCCCGTTTAACAGCGACATACTTTTCCGTGACAATCGCCGTAATCAACTCCGCAGGGGTGACGTCAAAGCTGGGATTGTACACAGCACCTTCGGTCTCTGCAACCGCGCTGGGAGTAATGAGGACTTGCGCTTGGACTTTGTTTCCGGAAGCGTCGAGAGTGGGTGGGTTGAGTGCCCCGCGGACGAGGCATGCCTCTTGTGGCGCTCTGCGTTCGATCGGGATGCTACGTGGATATGTACGTGTACTGAGGCGTGAGCTCGACTTGGTACGTGGCGTCGCTCACCCTGAACCATCCGCGAGGCTGAGATCAACCGTGCTCGTGGGCGCGACGACGATAAAGGCGATGTTGTGCCTTGCCGCCAACACCGCGGCGTTGTATGTCCCTATCTGTCAGCCTGGTCAGCGACGGTGACATGGCATTGAATAGGATGCCTACCTTGTTCGCGGTGTCACCATTTCTCGCGATGCGATCAGCCCCGACGGCTAAAGTAAACGATGACATCATGTAAACTTTGTTACCTATGAGAAAACCTTACCGATGGCATGAATGGACTTGTGTTGGAAGAGGGAGCCAACCATGGTATCACATATCATCGTAGAGGGGATACCGAGCGTGTGGAGCTCCAGGGCAGTCAATCTACGCACACGTGTTTGAGTTGTGAGAGGGAGTCATAGGAGCCTAATCACCGAGATCCTTGGTGATACGGAGCTGTCTGTGTATAATACGCCCTCTGTAAGAGCCCCTGTTCATGTAAATACGTGATAAATCCGAGTGCCGTCCCGTAGCCCTGCGGATCAACATCGTCACGTGGGATGTCGCGGAAGAGCCCCGAAATTTACCGATGTCGCGAGCGAGCCCGTGTTGCAGACGGTGAGGACGTTGAGGTATTTGCCTGTCCCACCTATGCGCTTGTGTAGCCAATCTCCGCCCAGCCTGGACATGGCGATGTTTTGGTCCTTGTCCTCGCCTCCGATCAGCTTGGCCTCTTTGATAAGTTTCTCAGCAAGAGCGAGAGCCGCATCTGCGTCTGCCGCGCGCGGTTCTGGCTGTTGCTGATGTGCGCTGACGGATGTTGACAGTAAATTTGCGAGGCGACGTGTGGCTGCGCCGAGGTTGACAGCGGTGGGCCTGGCGGTGTACAAATGGTCGAGTTGAGGCGCGATATGGGCCTCGAGCAAGGCCGGAGAAGCCAAAAAGTCTGGACGAGGTGTGGCACGGATGGCTGCAGAGAGAGAGGATGCGATTGAAAGCGACGCGAGTGATCCGATAGCGGGTGCACCACGGATCTGTGCGCTGGTGAGTTGGGATTTGAGGTGACGAGGTGACCCACCTTCATCGATTTGATAGCATCGTGGGCTTGTTCTGTAGATTCTATGGGTATGTACTGGATGGTATGTGGGAGGAGCAGCTGGTTGACGATGTCGATCTTGTCGTTGTCGAACGTCCGAATGGATTTGAGTGTGTCCATGGTGCAGGAAATCCACGTGGCTAATCAGTGCAGCTATGCTCGCCCGAAAAGGAAAAGCGAAATCACATGTCAAGTGTACGCCTGATGGCTGTTTATAACGACGATGGGCTCCACTGACCCCTTCTCTACCGCAGATCATGATTGACCATCTCCTGGGCCGTCCAAGTCCCTCCTGGAAACGCACTCAGGTATCGCCCTTTCTTCACTCCTGCCACTCATCCACTCATTCCTGACTCCAGGTCTTTCTCGTCATCTTCTTCTGGATCTGGAGACTCGCATACGGAAGCCCCAGTGCACCGCGCCTCTTGGGGTTGAAACAGTTGAACAAGAAGCTCCGTATGTGCATATATTTAGCAGCATTCAAATCCCCTGACCCCCGACAGAGCGTTTCTCTCCATGGCAAATTATTGTCAGCACACTCACCACCGTATATGCGCTCAAGAACCTAGACAAGATCCTGGGTCTTGGTGGTGAGCCTATCTCTCTCACGTTTGCTATCTGCCGTGAACATTCCCGTTTGTTATTCTTAGCCCCTGAGCCACTAGCTCAACTCGTGAGTCCAGCCACCCCATGCGTACAATTACCTCATTTCCACCTAGTATTCTCCTTCGTATTACCGTGCCACATGGATAGCGACGGGCCTCGATGCTGGTTTTGCGACTGCCATGTCTGTCCGGCCCAAATGGCTCAAGGACATATGCTCCATCTTATTCTCGGTCTACTATATCATTTATGCAAACGAAGCAGACGAAAAGGTGCGCTCATTCCATATCACGTATCCGCTTGGCTTATACACATTTGGATCTAGCTCCGACGTTTTAGGGCTGTGCCCACTGTTGAAATGTTCCGTGTAACATGGGAGAAGACGACTAATCCATATGTAATTCCACCTCTCTCCGAGGAACCCCTGAATCGTGGCTAATTCATCTGTCCAGCTTCGCATGATAGCGCAAGGGCCAATCATGTCACTTCACCGAAAGGTCCTATTGCCGCGCCCGTCTGCTTCAATGTACGATCGCCCAATCACAGTTCACATTTATTTTGCACCGCCCGTGCCTCAGCTTCACAACGCCACAGATCTCATTCTCGATTTCCCTGGTGGCGGGTTTGTGGCGATGTCACCGGACCATCACGATGAACGACTGCGTACGTGGGCCCTTAAAACAGGTAAACCTGTGCTCGCCGTCGATTATGGAAAGGCTCCTGAATGTAATGACACACTTGTCCGTTCCATGCGTCCCTTGACTATTTTCTAGATCCCTATCCGTTTGCAATGGACGAGTGTTTTGATTTGTATCAACTTCTCGCAGAAACATCCGGAAGTTGCCTTGGCATGTCCGGCAAGAAACTCAATATCATCATGTCTGGAGATTCGGCGTAAGCCATTTCGTCTCGCATGAGATTATTACCCTGCTCATACACGTGCACTCGACAGTGGAGCTACGCTTGTCGTGGGACTCATGGTCAAGATATTACAGTACAATGCTGCGCTTCCCGTCGGCGAAGTTAAACTTCCTACCCCCCTGTCTCTTGTGCTCAACTATGCCGCGCTGGACTTCAACTTTACGTCTTGGATGTCGCAAGATAACCTTCGAGTACTGCGAACCGAACAATCCACCGGAGATCTCCCTGGCATGCGTGAATTGGCGATGCAAAAGGATCACCTACAGCATGTCAGCCCGCTGAGCATGGTGGGAGATAACCGCATGCGAACAAGGCGGCTGAAGAGGCACAAGAGCTGGAAGGATGCACTGCAGGATCTGGTGGGAAGAGCTGAGGACCCATTGCCGAGACACCGTCACATGGACATTAAACGCAAATCATCTGTGAAATCGTTCAAGATGCAGTACGAAGACCACGAGTCTTGGGCAGACTCTGAGAGCGAGGAGGGGGAGCCCAAACCCGTGAGAGAGGAAGATCGGCCCATTCAGGACCGTGTACGTTTTGTGTACCAGGACGTGTCCTCGGATACGGACGGGCTGCGTCGAATGTTTGAGAAGCAGCAGGAGAAGTTGTCAGCAGCCGTCAATCAAGCGAACCTCGAGGCTACCACGCTTGTCACTGGAAGTCATAACGGCAAGGACATAGACAAACAACGCGAACCTATTGGTACAAGGCTCACGATGACAAGCCGGACTGGATATTTCCAGGACCGCATTGTCGCCCCGAGTATGGTAAGTTGGTGGCTGCACCATACTCGGATCAGCTAATGATGAAATTTGACAGATGCGCGCAATGGCGATTTTGTACATTGGGCCACACCGAAACCCTGACTTTGCAACCGATTACTTCATCTCACCCATCCTGACACCGTCGTCACTCCTCGCGCAGTTCCCACCCCTGCTGATGCAATGTGGTGAGAAGGACCCGTTTGTGGACGACACTGTCATCTTTGCGGGCCGAGTACGAGAGGCAAAGCGAGCGCGGAAAGCTGAGCTAGATCTCATACTCACGGGCAAGAGTGCGCAGTTCGGCGAGGAGCTGCGGATGACGGGTGCTCATTTGGACGATATGGACGAGGCTGCGAAAATGGTTGCAGAGCGAGATCAACTTGCCCGCGAGACGGAAGATGATTGGGTGCAAATGGTGCTATTTTCTGACTGGAGCCATGGTTACCTACAGATGATGACACTTATGAGTGAGGCCAAGGCTGTGGTGGAGGACCTTGCGGACTGGATGGAAGATGCGTTTGTGAGACATTCAGGCAAGGAGGAGAGGGCGAGCAAGGTTGTGGAGGCTATGGGCACGCGGGGAACAAAGAAGAGGGAGACGAGGCGGAACTCGCCGCAGACGTCTCGCTCGCCGACAAAGCGACCCTTGATGCACGCGGCGTCTGCAGGACATAGCTGGACGGAAGGCAATGGGAAAATAGACCCTAGCCCATTCGCATCGGAGACGGAGACGGACGACCCGGGGATCACGTTTGTCGCACGAAAGCGTGGTGGGAGTGGGACGCCAGTGACACAGTCACTGGAGAGCTCTAATGAGCGGCCTGATGTGACGCAAGTGGTGAAACAAGGACATTCGTCGCCGTCGCTGGTGAACGGGCAGCACGAGCCACGGGAGCGGGAGAGCGCGAGCGGTACACCGCGTGCTGGGGGTCAGCGGATTACAGAGACGGAACTGATGCGGCGACGGCGGATGTTGGATGCGCACATATTTGAAGGGCAGTAGCACAAATTAGAGTAGGGAATGGACAGAAAAGGGCAGGAGAGGACGAGAGACGGATGACGTGGTTGATCAGAACACCGGGGGAACACCGCATTCGGGTGCTGAACAAGCATACCCGATTTGGAAAGTGGGCAGTGCTGCGGCGCTGCATGCTAAATGGAGACACAGCCACGTCGGTCAGTCGGGTCCACCCTCGAGCACGCTCAGTTCAGTCGTCCAAGTGGATTTGATCAGTTGGCATCCGCCTCGGCTTCTCCTTCTCTTCCGTCTTACTCCTCCCCGCACGAGGGCAGTGTCTCCCTCAAAAAGCCGTCTTCGCTTCTCCACCACACTCAAAAACCCGGACGTTCTCTGCAGAACGCTCATTAACCTCTCTTACTTCACATCAAAAAGAAGCTTTCCCTTTCCCTCGCCTAAACAATAAAAGCTCACAAAGTCATGGACATCGATCCCGCACGGGTCCAGTGGCAAAATCCTATCACACAAACACAGCAACGCCAGCCTGCCATTGACCCTGCCGTCAGCCACGAGTTCCAATCTTATAGCCATCATAACAACGACACCGACCCTCTAGCATATCCCCCACAGCTCCAAAACATGCCCCAGCAGTCTCCTTCTCTCCCACACCCCTCCTTTCCCCCCGGCGCTGGCCCGAACGATCCCACTGAACAGCACGCCCATTATCCCCCAGGCCATGCCTACAGACGCAGCCATAGCAACTCCCCTTTCCGACAGACTTCCCACCCATCGCCCTATCCGATCCCCTCCACCCCGGCCCAGCAGCCACTCCCTCAAATGGGCCAGCCAGTGCCACCACCCCAAGAGCCGGTCAAACAAGAAACCGCCTATTATACGCCCACGGCCGCCGAGCTGTACAACCAAGCGCTCGCTTCGTCTTCTGCTCCACCAGGCGATGGATCGGGACATTACCCATCTTCGAGTGGAGTACCACGCCTACCACCGATTCTTCAGGTCGAAAAGAAGCAGGTGACGACGTCGGCCACCCAGGCAGCCAGTGCGAGTCGGAGGAGGAACGAGGCCCACTTTATTTGTCCTGTGCCCGGTTGTGGAAGTACCTTTACGCGTCGGTTCAATCTACGAGGTGCGTGGCGCGTGTGGTGCGTATGCCGTCGTTCATGTGCTCTGACCAGGTCATTTGCGATCGCATACCGAAGAACGTCCGTATGTGTGCGAGTATCCGGACTGTAAGAAGGGCTTTGCGAGGCAACACGATTGCAAGTGAGCAGCGTGTCTGATGTCTCGAATCGACGCGTCCATGACTGATCCCCTACTTGCCTTGCAGACGGCACCAGGCATTGCACGCTACGCGGTCACAATCAAACATTTGTCAAGGCTGTCGGAAGACATTCAGTCGTTTGGACGCGCTCAACGTAAGTGATCATCATGAAGTGCTTCTGCTGTGGCACTCCCCTCGGTTTTGATCTCATTCATTCGTTATATGACAGCGGCATCGTAAGTGGGCTATCTGGACACGCGTGTCCATTGGTTTTATGAAAATCATGGCTAACCCCAACCCGTGCTGCAGTGCGTTCCGAAGGTGGAGCCGAGTGTAGACAGGCCGTCGAGGCTATACAACAAGCACAAGCACAAGCCCAGGCCCAGGCTCAGGCTCAAGTACAAGTACAAGCTCAGGCCCACATTCAGGCCCAGGTCCAGGTGGCTCAGGTGCCAACACAATCACATGCTCCGCTGCATGATCTTTCAACAGTCAACGTTCCGTCGTCCCCATCGAATAGACCAGGTCCCAGTAGTAAGGCATTGCACACGCCCCCAAAGAGTTGATGGCTGCGCTGCTGCGGATGCGCTTCTCTCAGCGGACATGATGGGTCACAATAGATGCGCATGACAGATGACGGACAAATGGGACGCTTTAGAACGGTGTGTTCCTCCGCGCACGTTTCATCCGTGTGGTCTTCCCTCTTTTCTTCCTTGCCCTTTTTTTTCTTTTTCTTTCCATGTACCATTGTTACTTTCTTCTTTGAACCGTTTTTTTCTTCTTTGACATTGCATCCATTTGAATGTCCTCTGCGTTTGATTTTTGGAACAGGGCAAGGATTCCTATGGGCCTAGTATAGATTAATACTGCCTCATAATTGTACCAACATCGTCCTTCAACGACCGTGAGAATATTTGTTAAACACGTGAGAGATGACAACGGAGCGGAGCCATCGTGTGCGCCGTAGCAGCAGCTTTCTTCTTACTCGCACGCATCCTTTCTTGGCACGACGTCCTGTGTTCGTGTCCACACTGCGGTCAAATTTGCGGTTCAAGTCGGTCTGAATCCGAACCAACCTCCATATCACTCACACGATGTCACTCTCGATGCTCGTGGGCGGAGGAGCCGATTGTGGACCCTCAAATCCACTCCAGAGTCTGACGAAGCGGTTTGATCAGGACCGGGGTGTACAAAAGGTGAGTCCAGGTGGAGCCCGGGTCACCGATGGCGTGCTCATCCGTCACTTTTTGCCCAGGATATTGCGGGGCCATCTCGCTCTAAGGGTGTTTCGTCAGACGAGGTATGTTCTTTCATTTCGTCCGGCTCCACCCTCCTCTGCTTCCATCCGGTTGCCCTTCTTCATCCACCTTCTGATTTCCGTCCGCGTATGCCGTGGTGCTGACGGATGGAGGGTTTACCTGCATTTACCTTCACGACCAGGCCCATTTCCGAACTCAGCATGCTCCCATGCCGGAGCTGCAGCAAGAGGCAGCTCGGTTCTTTGGTGCCGGTACCGGCCCGGCACCCATCGCTGTCCAAATGCCCATGTCGGTCGTACCGATCCCAGCGCAGCCATTCGATGTCTCCGGGTTGCGCGACGCGTTGCCGGGTGGAGCTATCGCGCAGCCTGCTCAGATCGGTGGTGGGCCCAACGCAGCATGGGCGACCGATTTCCTCGTACAGGCGACGGCGAGTCGGGTGCAGGTACCGACGCAGGCGCAGGCGCAA
>JBBPUG010000250.1:0-31183 GCA_038094535.1 Tubosaeta aff. alveolata
ATGAAAATCATTGCCTGCAGAGACCCCATTGATTATCAGTGACAGAAATGTGTCACTGAATAGAACTGACTAGGTGATCATTAGCCACTGACAGTGCTTTTCAAAACATCATTTACATTGGCACTGAGAATAATTTATTTTACTTCCCACAGTGTGAGCTTACCAGTTAATTCAGAGTTGGGGTCACCTGCATGCTTCCTTGGAGATGGTTGATACAACAAACATGTGGGAAAGACATCAAAGATACAATTGGTTATCATCATATGACTCAGCTTTTAAGCACCTACATACTACATTATTTGTGTTCAGGTTTCTGTTTCTGTTCTGCTATGGAAGTGGCCAATGATGATTATCACTTTACTTTCCGTTGTTCATCAAGTATTGTGCTCCAATCCACCCTGGAGCCTGTTCCATTGTCTGTTGCCCATCCTCCATCCCAAGTTGACACCTTTATTCTGTCAAACCTTACACCTTGCCTCCTCTCCAATGGCTTTGCAGGTAATGCTGCAAGTAGATCAGCTCTTGCATGCTTCTCAAAACTGCAGGCCCAGCACACACCACCAACCGAACCCAAGCATAATGCCTTAGACATGGAGCTTGTCAAAGTAACCAGGTTCAGAATCTATATGATGTTTCACTGGACCCTTCAGGTATATGAAGTATGTATATTAGCAGCTTGCGTTCTTGTCAACGGAAAATCAAGAAAGCATACTCCTGTGTCACAGGATGGTAAGCAATTTTCCCCTAAGGCATGTTGTGTGCCACAGCTTCGCTGCCCAGCCAATCAGAAGCCATGGGTACATTTTTCCAGGGTCGATTTGCCAGAACTAGGCTTTGCTTTGCAAAGCAGAACCTTGCGCATTGCAGGTGATGGGGTAGTATCAGAGTAGAGCAGGCACAAAATTTACAGTGCTAGTTTATATCATGATTCACAACCGTTTTCCGACTTAGACAATGTTCATCAATTCTATTAAACCCATTGCTGGGTGACATTCTTTTTTCCACTTTGCTGTTGAGGTAGGTTGTCCTATTTCAAGCTTTCAAGCATCTTGTATATCTTCCACTATGAGCTAGGCTGGGGGAATGTGTGTCTTCAAGCCGAAACACTTTTCATACTAAGGCATGTAGCAATAGCAACGCTCTGTTAACCACCACTGGCATTCACTTTTTTCATGTTACAGGCTTCTTGCATGAACTCATGTCAACTACACTGCTTTGGATGATGACCAAGGTGAGGGTGTGCAACGGCGCACCCACTATACAATGGTGGCGACCAGGGTGTGGGGAGTGTGCATCATCAGACTGCACACCCACCACAACACTGCTGACCAGTGACAACAACAGGTTGACAACTGTAAGGGGGCACAACTGTATGCCCACCATCATGTTGATGATGCTGCCCAAGGGCAGATACAGACGTGGTCAACATCATGTGTGAGGAGAGGGGGAGGAGTCCCACATGCTTGTTTGGTGGTTTGTTGATGCTCCTAGTATGTGATCCTTCAAGCACTCTTCTCCGGAAACCTGCCTCCACAAGTTGCATCCTGAGGTTGAGACATTTATGAACAGTGAGAACAAATGAGGGTAGTGGACACAGAGTGGCTTGAGAACTTGATGGTGTTACGATTCTTTTCTTTCTCTTTCTCCTGTGCATACTTCTCTTATCATTCCCTTTAGTTCCTCCTCTTCTCATTGTCAACTACGACTTTCTCTTGAGGCTATCAACACTTCCTTTGGGTGATAACTCTTATCTTTATCTCTCAGGTTTACTTCTTTCCCTGAGTAGCATCTCGAACTGTCATCTTGTCCTCTCACCTTTCTCTTTCCAATGACTTCCTCATGTTGTCATTTCCTTTCCAAGGTAGATGACTCGACTCTACAGTTCCTTCTTTTGTCTTGCCTTATCTTTGCTATTTCATTGGACAATTAGCTCTGCAGCTGTCTCTCTCATGACGGCAATGTTCCCTATATTCCATTGAGTTCCATAACATTCCATTCTCCCATGATTGGAACCCCTTATATACCTGATTGCCTGTACAATAGTTCCTCACTCTGAATCTATGCACCTGGTGCTGCTCATTCTTTGTCCTTGAGTGATTCTCAAGTCCTCTGAGCTCCTCATCATTGTCCTCTGTCCTAGCCAATGTCCTTCATCCAGGATCCTTAGATCTCTTACCCTAAGTCCTTCGTCTTCAGTCCACAATCTTTGTTGTACTCATTCTCTGTCCTCAAGCGATTCTCAAGACTCGTGTGCTCCCTTGTCATTGTCCTTCATCCTCTGTCCTTGGTTTGCACTTAGCTTGCTAGGAGAGACTCTGTGGTACCTCTTTGTGAGTGTCCGCCTCTCTTGGGTTAAGTCAAACACACTCTCAGGTACACCTTGCATTACAAAAGATTCAGAGTCTCCTTTAGCCCCTCCTGTTATGGAGCAGGGCCTACCCCCACCACCTTCTCCTTGTCACAGTCCCCATTGTGCCCTAGGGAAATCATTGGACGATCGATCATCGTCATCATAGTCACTAGCTTTCCCTCGTAACTGTTGGACAATTAATTGTCATCCTCACTGTCACAGCCCCATCAGACAACCAATTGTTGTCATCCAAGCCATAGTCATCATCACAGTCAATGACCCTAGGATCTAGTAACCCTAGATCAACCATTGGACGGCCAATTGTTGTCATCACCAGTCACAGACCCTTTGGATCTAACAGATCAACCATCAGACAGTTGATCGTTGTCATCCTAGTCATTGACCCAGGATCTAGCAGACCTAGATCAGGAAGGATCTCCAAACCTTCATCCACTGTTCACCCCTCATCATTAGCCCATAGTAACCATGGACATTCCATACGTCAAACTTGAGAAACTCTCCCCACTAGAGCACATCAGATGCGCTAAACTTGGTCTCTGCTTCCATTGTTGTCTGAAAGGTCACAATGCCAACCTTCATCCCCTTGCCCACAGAACACTAGACCCATTGAAACCCTAGCCAACCTTGACCTCACCCCTGAAACTTCCAAACCCACTGGCACTGTAGACGCCTTGTTAAAGTATCTAAATAGGGGCAGCAATGCCCAACTCAGAATGCGCTGCAAGTACTGAGCACAACTTATATTCACCTAAATAGGGGCAGCAATGCCCAACTAAGGTAAAGTAAATACAGAGTACTAAGAATAAAGCAAGGTCTCACCTCAGAATGTGCTGCAAGTACTGAGCACAACTGAGGTGAGACAAAGGAGTCGGAAGGGTTAAATAGTGACGAGGCTACACGCTCGCTAAACTCTGGAAAGGTCCGGAATGGGATAGGTGAAACTAGGTGTGCTGCTTTGGGAATCAACAAAGGGCACAGCAGCGCGCATTTGGAGGGAGTAGGAGCACCACCAAGCGATCGACACGAGGTAAGACTATACTACAATAGGTGTAAGCAAGTCCGAAAGAGGTAGAATGAAAAATGAGAGAGAAACGACTGGAGTTGGTCTCTGTGCGAACTCTGGAGATGTCCGGAGTTATACTTTGACACGCCTACATTGACAAACTCCACCACAACTCCGGGAAGGATGATGCCTTGCTCCTTCAAACTTTGAAAACATACCTCGAGAAGCCTAAACCTGCTTCTGCCCTTGATACCTACTTCGATAAACTTCGTAACTTCAGGAAAGATGACACCACAATCCTTCAAGTCTTGAAAACCCTCTGTGAACCAGACAAAGAACCCTCTGACGAAGAAGTTGCCAGCCTCACTGTCCAAGACTTCTTGACAGAAAAGGATCCATCCACACCTTCCCCTCCCAACGTCCTTGTCGGATTACCCAGCAAAAGAGCCCTCCGTTTGCCCATTCATCTCCAAGTTGGTTCAAACACTGTCAAGACTGTTGCTCTTATAGATTGCAGAGCAACTGGTAATTTCATCAACCCTAGTCTTGTCCCTGCCCTTCATATGGGAATCAAACGTATCCAGAAACCCCTCATGGCCTACAATGTTGATGGCTCTCCCAACCAAAAGGGAGCTATCAAATACAAGATCTGAGCAAATGCTCAAATCTCCTCGTTCAATGATCACCTCGATCTCATGGTTGTTGCCCTTGGCAAGTGACAGATCATCCTAGGTATGCCCTGGCTTAAACAATGGAACCCTACCATTGATTGGATCTGTGGTATGGTAAGTATTAACAAGGAAACTCCATCCTGGAATGCTGTGGTACCTCTTCATGAGCGTCCACCCTGGGATGAGATTAACAAGGTAACCCTCTTGATCCAGTTGGCCCAACAAGCGGCCAAACAAGAACATGAAATCTCAACCTGGTGCCAAGACTATGAAGACGTGTTCTCTGAGAAAACCTTCGACACACTCCTGCCTCATCGACCCTACCATCATACCATCGAACTCAAGCCCACCTTTGTCCCGAAAATTGCCAAAGTCTACTCGTTAAACCCCACCAAAAAAGAGGCCTGCCCTCTCTTTGTCAAAGAACATCTGAAAACCGGCCACATCATCCCGTCAAAGTCCCCACAAGCCTCTCCCTTTTTCTTTGTACCCAAGAAAGATGGTTCTCTTTGTCCATGTCAGGACTATCGTTATCTCAATTCATTTACCATCTGCAATGTGTATCCCCTCCCTCTCATCTTAGATCTCATCGATGACATAAAGGATTCAACCTTGTTCACCAAGTTTGACATACGATGGGGATACAATAACATCCAAATTTGAGAAGAGGACCAATGGAAAGTGGCGTTCATCACCCTGCTTGGACTTTTTGAACCCACAGTAATGTTCTTCAGCTTCAACAACGCTCCTCCCACATTTCAAGCTTTCATGAATCATATCTTCGCTGATATGCTAGCGGAATGTTGGTTGAAAATCTACATGGACAACTTAGGCATTCACACAAAAAACAACATAGAACTCCACCACGATTGTAAGAACTTTCTAGTACATTCTATCCATTACGTCATTATGACTTCATACCTCATGTTTACCTCATGTACAGTAGTATATATATCAGTCATGTAGCACTTGTATTTCCTCACATTCAGAATACTCATTTGTTGCTTGAGTCTCTGTCTCATTTTGAGTCGCCTCATGTGATAGTTTGAGCATTGTCATAACATTATTCTGAACATACCCTCCACTGTTCCCTTGCGACTTGTCGTTGCAACCAAACCACTTTTAATCTCTGCCTATTGCTGTTGAGCCCTTTGCTCCAGTGCAGTTCTTTTATCCTCATCAAGCTTATACCTGGCCTCCAGGGTTAAGGAGTTGATGGTTTACTGCCTTAAAGTAACGAGCAAGCAACTCGTACAGTCATCACCCACTGTTTGAGCCATACCCACTGTTTGAGCCAACTAGCGATAACACTTAGTAAACATAGTTGTATACTGTGTAACAATCACAAGTCAATGGTTATGGCATACCCTCAACTGTTGTGTGTATTGAATCTGACACTAATAGTTCTGATGTTCTCGATCAAAGAGTTTTTCATGTCATTTCATGATTCCGAATGTGTATCGTTGCTTTTAAGTCATGATCATGAATTTCCTGCGAACAGTACATTCACAGGGTCAATGACTACCTTTCCAAAAGGTTTTTAAAGTGTTTGAAAGCCAGAATGGACTGCCAGTCTGATGCCGGTGAAGAGTGCCACATTTGCTATGTTATTGCATTATCATATCATGATTAACCAAAATTGGCGATGGACGATCACTTTATGTTGACAGTGGCACTCTGTGAGCGAGAAGGACGGTGTATTATCACTCTACGTTTTTCATTGCTTTCACTGTGTCTCAGCTGCTATGGTTGGTCGTGCAATTTCCATGTCAAAAAGGCACCGACTTGCTAGTCAAGAACAAGAAAAGGCCATTGCCCATGCGGTAGAAACTTACCAGGCAGAGCAATCATAGCCCGAAGAAGTTTGCGAGCAATTTGCAGAGATACCGAAACAAAATGGCTTCATGACACAAAAAAATCTGTGACTATCAACCATATGACTGTTTCTTGGCGAATTGGTGGGGGTAGGAGTAGGACACAGGCCAGTTCAGAGGACAAGGCAAGACTCCGAGACGAGGAAGCAGAGAGTGTTATTGAATATTGCCTTGAGCTTGCTCGGCGGGGATTTCTGCTCAGTCACAAGCGGTTGAAGGAGCATGTTGACGCTGTGCTCCGTGGTCATCTCGGTCAGGAGTTCAAAGGTGTAGATCACAACTGGACCAGCCGTTTCATCGAGAAGCATTCTAACTGTCTTGGACAATACTGGAGCTCTCCCTTGGATACAGCACGTGGCCGCACAGTCAATCCAGCCACCAACAAGGAGTTCTATGCCCTCCTGGATGACACAATCAAGCAAAATGATATTGAGGAGGATTGTTTGTGGGCAGCGGATGAAACTGGCTTTCAGCCAGGTGGTGGGGCAAAGGAGCGTGTTCTGGGTCCAAAGGGGAAGAAGATTCAACACCAACAATGGGATGGAAATAGAGAAAACATTACTGTCATGGTTACGATATGTGCTAATGGTACCGACATCCCACCGCTTGTAATCTATAAGGGTTCATCTTTCGGGACAAACTGGCATCAAAATAATGATCTGGGAGCATCGTGAGCACTCATGCACACAAAGTCCACAGTAAACCTCACCATAATGATAGAATCGCTTTCTCAAAAAAAGGATGGACTGATGGTACTATTGGACGACTCTGGCTGGAAGATTTCGACAAGAAGACACGCAATAAAGCCAATGGACGTGCTCGGCTCCTCCTTGTTGATGGCCACAATTCACACTACACTCAAGAGTTCTTAGAATATGCCAGAGCAAACCATATTCACGTACTTTGCTACCCAGCCCATGCAACCCATGTTTACCAGGGACTAGATGTCGTCATCTTTGGGGCCTTGAAGAAATGCTGGAGTGCAGAACGTGATGAGCATGAAAGGTCAACACGACAACGGATTACGAAAACAAACTTCATTTCAATCTATGGCAAAGCACATCGTCAGGTTCTAACACCTGAAAATATCCGCAGCGCCTTTCGGAAAACTGGAGTCTGGCCACTTAATCCAAGTGTTGTCACACAAGAAATGATGGCGCCTAGTCTGGAGACGTCCTACAGTGGTCATCTGGCATTGTCCCAATGTTCACCTGTGTGAGCAATCACAAAAGTAATTCGTCAATATCAAGCAGAGCACACACAAGATTCACCTCCTGCCTCCTCTCACAATGCTACATAGTCTATTGGGCCAGACGGTGATCCATTTGCGGTTGTGCCTTCACCGACTTTGCATGGTGAACCAATGGACTCAGTAGCTGCAGCACCGACATGGGTAGCCAATGCTTAATCCCTTGTTTCTGATTTAGCTTCAACATCAGTCCACTTCCTCGTCGACAAAAATCCCTTGGAACCTACTGCGCAGCTCCCCCCTTTCTCCCCAATGCCAGTAACCCCAACTCCTCGGAGGCGTAAACACGGCCTTTTGGACAAAGAGCCCATGACTGAGAACGAAAAAGAACTTCAGGATGCATTGTGTGATGCATTCAAACGAGAATCTGATCAGAATACCTTGATGTGTGGCCTACAGTCAAGGATCATTCTTCAAGACATGATCTGTGACCGCTACCAAAGTCAGCTCACTGCTCAACATGAGAAGAAAAACCAGAGAAAGGGACAAATGTTTGCAGATGGGTATTCTCGAGTGCTCACCTGCGATGAGTTTACAGGAGGGATCATCAAATTTCACGAAGCTAATGAAGCTCGAGAGGCTGCTCGGAAAGCCCGCAAGGTTGCCCAAACAAACAGGGCGGCAATGATGAAGGTGTGGAGGGAACAAGAGTTGGCACGGAAACAAAGAAATGATGAAAAAAAATTGGTGCATAGAATTGCAGTGAGTGAATGGGAGGCTGAGAAGAAATTGGCAAAGGCTCAGAGACGTCGTGTCGGTTGGGCAAAGCCGAAGAGAGGTCCACTAGAGCAGAAGATCAAGCCCCCAACCCTCAACAAGATAGTAGGAGCAGGGGGAGAAGAAATGGCACAGGGTAGTGAATCAAGCAGTTCGGATGAGAGTGAGCTGGAGGACTGACCGCTGAGTCCTGGGCATTGGATACTGCATGGGGCCAATGGAGTTTGGTAGGGAGATATCACTATCAGTGATAAGCAGGTGCAAGTTGCTGATCTGAAATCATGAGTGGACTGATATACCTAATCTGGACTGGCTCAAACAGTGGGATGGGTGTGATAAACAGTCATTCTGCCCAATTGTACATGCTGCACATACTGGAATTCTGATCCACTCTATAGTTCGTCTAGGCCACTACCGTAGCAAAAAGAGTAACTTAGTGTGCTCTGATTTTGGGTATTGGCACGAGGACGTTAATGACAGTGACTCAAATTTTTCCTGGCTCAAACAGTGGGTGATGACTGTATCTCCCTGCTGCATATACAGTTGTCCACCGTTATAAATAAGGATAATGTTGCTCTTGGTGGAAAGTGCACTACCACCCGTATCTGCAGAGCATGAGGCCGTAGCATAAAACCCATCGATAATGTTTGCTGTTCACATGATCACAGCGATTGTCACGTCTGACGAGGGCAGTATTCCCTTTGCTGTAGCCAGGCATATCCGGTTTCCTCCACACATTCTCCTCTGGGTAGAACATTACATCTCTTGCAGCAATACTGAGGCTCATGTCCTCACACCCATCCATTAGTCCACACTCAGCTTGTGTGGTGCAGATCTTTAGGATCTTCAAGCCCTCTTGCATTGTGATAGCGTCGTAAATTGTGCTCTTAACCGTCCCTTCATAAATTCCCATTCCCTCTACCCTCCATGTCATTTGAACAAGGCTCCTCTACTCTCAGAGAAACAGCTGATTCACTTCTGAAACAAATAGAAAGTGTCAAACACAATAACACTGCTATGGTGGAAGATCTTCCTCGTTCTTTTTACACCACAGACCGAGGTGAGCATCTGCCTCTCTTGGGTTAAGTCGAACACTCTTCCAGGTACATCTCGCGTTACAGATGGCACTAGTACCCCGGACTGCACTCATTGGTGCCAACAAACACAATGTGTTCTGTTCAAGGACAAAGGAATGTTAGTAATGCAGAAAATATGGTCTACAGTCAACTCCACCACCCAATTGGGTGAGCTCGAGCACCCTTGGTATTGTAAGCTCATGAAACACAACATTGCAGCCAATTCATGAGCATTCAAACTGAGCAGAGCACATGCTGTTTGGACAGGAGTGTCTTATGCAATGAACATAGCTTATGTTGTTCTGACGATGTGACTTTTCTGACAAACGGACTGGAAATGTGCCTTTTCAGGCAATTAATTTGACATTGTTTACAATCTGCAGCCAAAGTGAGTCATGGAAAGCCCTTGCTGCACAAGGTAAAGGGGGGAAAAGGCAAATATAAATACATATAAACCATTTGTTACTTAAAAGGCAGTTGAAATTTTTTATGTGGCAAAATTTGCTTCTACCCAGCGCTAGGCAGAAATAATCCAATGGAAAAGGTTGAGTAGTAGCATTACTCATTGATCACATTCAGATTATCTTCCAGGAGAGGGCCTTCATGACATTGTCTATTACAAGCACATTCATCACATGTGATGGTTTCCACACCTTGGGTACCCCGCACACGTTGACCCTAGATGTGTTTCATGGAGCAATTGAGCCTGCTAACATTCATGGGATACTCCTATATGAGTGCGATGTGCATGTCTACATTGCACCGAAAGGTGGGGACCCTGTTATTTCAATTTATGCTGAATCAACAGGATGGGCCCTTTGGGATCCAAATATACCGTTGGCATTGACTGCAATTGATCTTCCTGTTCATGCTGGACCAGATCCAGAACGTGGCCTTTCTTTTTTTTGCTCGAAGGAGAAGGCAGTAGAAAAATGTAACTCCATCACACACACCGTCTTGGAATTGGTGATTGCTCTCTTGCAGGCTGTTGGTGTTGATGTTCTGGACGCACACACCATGATTGATCGAGTGGATGGTGAGAGCACACTGGACAAAAGGCCTCACAAGCACATGGGCTCAGGAGCTGGTGGGCCTAACCAACAGAAGCGAATTAAGTCCGTAAAGAAAGCCAAAGTTCCCTCAAAGGCTTCTCTAGACACATCAGGTGCCCTGTCTTCTGTGGAAGGAAGCACTCCTGAAGATGCACAGCACACTATTGGAGATGATCAGACACAGCAGGATATTATCGCTGAGGATCATGTAGTCAATAACATGCTTTCCAAGACGCCTCTCGACGTCCTATGGTATGAAGTTGGGTTCATTGAGGACCCAGAGGAAAATCAGAAAGGTGTGCTGTTTATTCCATTTTAGCTCCATTAGTAACCAAGTGACCAGACTATAGAAGACTTTTGAAATGGTTTTCAAAGATTCCCAGGAGGGCCAGATCCATGTTGTGCACAGCACATGATGTAGCCATGCACCACCCATGGACATGCAAAGAGGTCGGTCTCTGTACTGCTCTGAAAGGCTAACCGTTTAAATGAATAAATAATCGACTTAGGATGAGAATGCAATAAGCTACATAGTGAAAGCTCCAAAAGCCACAAATGTCACATACAAGCACCCTATGCTGATTGAGATAGATCTTAATTCTTTGTATTCTCCTGTGGATGTTCACCAGATGACCTGAGATGCACTGAGGACTGGGTCTTCAGTTCTTATCTGTGGTTGGTCACTGCCATATCCAGTAGATTATGCTGTAGAATATGTTGAAGCCTACCAGCCATCCTTGCAGCAGCATGTTGTGTGGGAGGGTATGTTGCAGGATCAGTGTATTACCACTTCTAATGTGCATATCAGATGCACAGCTCTGTGCAGCATTGTTCCAAGAAGATTCTTTGAGCAGAGACTGGAGGGCCTATCTAGGTACCAGAACATTGGAGGAATTTCTACATGCCAGGGAAGACTGCATAAAATGCTTGAGCTGCCTAAACCTTCTGGTGTCAATCCCCAAAGTGCCACCATTCCTAAGATTGACATCAAATCCATCCACAGTGACTAACACACTGACTACATGGAATAATAGGGGACTTTTAGATGATCAGGACGCACTCATGATGACAATGTCTGAGGCACAAATCCAACGAAATTCTCTTGGTGGCCATCCAATGTCTCTTGTTGCAATACAACCAATTTCCCTAGGTCCTGTCCAGTTGCCACTACTAGTCACTTTGGCAAAAGTGTACCTTCACCTGGCTACTGGAGGCTGTGCATTTTGTAGACTCTGCCTGGGCTTACACAATCAAGAGCTCCACCCTGCACACATGAGGAACAGAGATCACATGACAGGCGGTGCTGATGAACCAGTGCAGCTCTCATTGATTTACTCTATGCCTAGCCTGGGAAGGAAGCAAGTCAGCAACTGGTTCGCCAACTGCATCAGAAGTGTCCAGCCAATCAATGGGAGTCATTTATCCTGCCAATATATGCAACCAGGGCAAATCCAGATCAAAGTGTTCTCACACTACACCTCAAACATCTTGGACCTCCCTCGTATTGCAGTTCTCATCAGCAGGAGACAACAATTTCAAGACAGAAGGGTTCACTAAAGCTGCAGATGAGCTCAACATGAAATTCCCCTCGCAGAAGGTGCTGAAGGCAGTCAAATCTTATCGTTCAAAGTGGACCAGTGTTTGTATATCAGCTTATCAGATGATAGGTACATTCTGATTCAGTCTATAATACAGATCAAGGCCGAGTATAACCTTATTAGCAGGATCAAAGGGGCATCTGGCTTTCACTATGATGACACTCTGTCAAAATGACTGAACCCTGGTACTCCAGATTATAGTCCAGAGGTACGGATGTCCAGATTAAGACAGTCTGAAGGTATACAGTCTGGAACTGGATTAACCAGATAGCAGACTGACTTGGACTGACCTGAACTGACAGGATCAGTCATAAATGTTCTGCATCATTCATGACTAATGAGTATGACTCATGCTATAAAGCAGATTGGTAAGCTGCTCAGTCAGCATTGCACTGTATTTCAAATACAAGGCAGTGTATTTGCAATATGGCAGTGCATCAGCAAACCACTAATTTTCACACAGTTGTCACAGAATTTACAGCAACATCACAGCATGTCACAGTGTGACATGGCAACTGAGTCATAGTGTCACAGTGTTACAGCGACATCACAGCATGTCACAGTGTCACATGGCAACAGTGTCACAGTGTCACAGTGTTACAGCAGGGCTGCAGCCATATCACAGTGTCACATCACGTCACACAGGCACAGGCTGACAGCGCTACAGAGTTCGACAGCGCTACACGGGTAACTAGGGTAGATAGCCTAATATAATGTAGTAATAAATTCCTAATGAGGTGAGACTTAGAGAAATTTTTGCACCATCGGACCACGTGATTAGTAATGTTCGCCGTTTTGCTTACACACGACTCACTACCACACACCCACCGCACCAAACCTCTCCCCGCCCACCAGTGAAGCCGTCGCCTCCTGGCTAGCCCATACTCCATCCCTCACACCATCAGCCGCCACTATCCATCCCCCCGTGTTCCAAATAAACGGATGGGTGCTGCCGCTCACCCGCTCATGTGCACACCTGCCGCTACTGCTACCACCACCTGTGCGGGACAACGGTGTGCCACTACCACCATCACCACCTCAGGTATGCCCTCACTACTGTGACGACGAAGGTAGTGTGGTGACATGCCGTAGACCGCGACGAAGACGACGACAGCGATCTGCCGCCACCACTACCACTGTGACGACATGCAAGCAGGGGAACCCAAGGCCCTACCACTGCAAACGACGACGGCAAGCCCCCATTACCGCAAGGACAAGAGGGGGCATGCAATGGTACCACCGCCACCAAATTGATGACGACGAGGGTGAAAATGCACAACGGCGCACTCAATATCTCCATGTTGATGACGACGATGGTGGCAGGGCAGAACGGTACATCCACCACTACCGCCACAAAGAGCGAGGGCAGGAGAGCGGCGGCATGCCCACCCCCATCACAACGACGACAAAGGTGGCGAGAGTGCATAATAGCACACCCACCACCACGACACCGGCGACAAGGGCGAGGCGGCACAATGGCACAGTCACCACCACCACCCGCACGAAGGTATGCAATGGCACACCTACCACCATGACGGCGACGGCGACAAGGGCGTGGCGGCGCTATGATGCAGTCACCACCACCACACCACTCACATGCCCATGACGATGACGGCATGGGTGAGGGCACGCAACGGCGCACCCACCACCACGACACCGACGACGACAAGGGCGCAATGGTGGCGCACTCTACCCGCATACCCACCGTCACCGCCGCCACCACCACCACCATCACTATATGGCGACAACACGCCACGGCGACGATGACAAGGGCAAGAGTGATGGGGTACAACAGGTACACCCAGCACCATCACTGCACGACGAACTGACGCGTCGTAGCCCATGACGACAACCACGGTGCAACGGCATGCGGCACCACCCCCAGGTCGACCAGGAAGGCAATGGGGTGCAACGGTGTCCTCACCACGAACCAAGACGATGGGGGGCGCAACGGCGCACGACAAGCCCACCTCCACGAGATGATGAGGGGAGCGAGAGGAGCGTAATGGCGCTCCCACCACCAACCAGGACGGCGAGCAGGGGGGTGCAATGGCACACCCCACAGGACGACAAGGCGGGCAAGGGGACGCAATCACATCCCGACAACCGAGCAAGACGATGCCCGGGGAGGCACCTGGCTCGCTCGCCACCTGCAAGACAACGAGGAGGACGAGGGAAGCACAACGGCGCTCCTATCACCAACCAAGACGACGCGCAACAGCATGTGCTGCACGCCCACCAATACAGGACGATGAGGATAGCGAGGGGAGCGCAACAGTGCATGGCACGCTCACCACCTGCAAGACGACGAGGAGGGCGAGGGAGCACAACAGTGCTCCCACCACCAACCAGGAAGACAGACGGGGGGGAGGTGCAACGGTGCACAGCACCCTCTCCACCCACAAGACGACATGGAGGACGAGGGGAGCGCAACGGCGCTCCCACCACCAACCAAGACGGCCGGTCGCCACCCACAAGACGATGAGGGCGAGAGGAGTGCAACGGCACCCCCACCACCTACTAAGGCGACGGGCAGGGGTGCGCAACAGCGCACCGTACGCCTACCACCCACGCCACGACCAGGAAGGCGAGGGGGCACAACGGCACTCCCACCACCGACCAAGACGATGGGCAGGGGCACGCAACAGTGCATGGCATGCCCACCACCCACGAGACAACAAGGGGGTGAGGGGGCACGATGGCGCTCCGACCACCCACCAAGATGACGGGCAGGGGTGTGCAGCAGCGTGTGGCACACCTACCAGCCATGCAATGACAAGGAGGGCGAGGGCCCACAACGGTGCTCCCACTACCACGGAGGCAAAACAGTGTGCAGCACGCCTACCACCCACGAGACGATGCAACGGCAGCACCACACCACGACCAGCAGGGCAAATGCGGCACACTATCAACAGAACGACGAGGGAGTTGGTGCGCAACAGCGCACTCACCCGGACCACAACATCAACGACGAGGGGAGGTGAATGGACGAGACAGTACACAAATGAGTGAGGCGAGGGCGACACAGGTAGGCTGTAGACTACAGATGATATGTATTAGATACATTCCAATATCATTTATCTTAGTTTTCTAAAACTCGAGTGAAAAAAAAAAGCTACCGTACTACAGAAGTCGTACAGTATGCTACAGGTGCTACAGCGCGCTGTACAGCCACCGCATACTGTACAGCGTGTACAGCACTGTCGGCGCTGTTGGCACTGTACAGCCACCATGTACTGTACAGCGCTGTGACAGCACTGTGACGAAACTGTACAAAAGGGGACCTCTCTGTAGCCACTGTGGCACTGTACCCAATTGTACAATGCTGTACAGTGCCATACAGTTACCTTGTGTTTTACTGATGTGCAGAACAATAGGAAGGCAGTGTTTGTTGAGTTTGAACTAACACAGCCTAGTGCCTCATGGCACACAGCCCTGCATAGCCTGATGCCTCATGGCATTCTCATGCCCTGCATTGCTATGCTGTATTAAGAAATTCCCATGTGTACCTGAAACATATAAATAGTTTTGTGTATTTACGGTTACAATAAGCTTTTATCTTCGCTTCTTTCATATCGTTCTATTGCCCCACTATCTAATCTCCAAGGAGATTATCTCTATACCTTCACCAAGTACTCTGCAAGTCAAGTAAGTCTCTTCACTTGGCGATTATTCTTTCCCTGGTACTGTGCACCAGAGGACCGTGTTAGGACTTGCCACCCTATCCCGTTCCTTTAGGTTATGAGCCCTGCCTAGATTGGTGGGCAAAATACTACTGTCTTTGATATAGTCAAGATGTTGTTAAAGTATCTAAATAGGGGTGACAATGCCCAACTCAGAATGCGCCACAAGTACTGAGCACAACTAAGTATTCACCTAAATAGGGGCGACAATGCCCAACTAAGGTAAAGTAAATACAAGGTACTAAAAGTCAAGTAATGTCTCACCTCAGAATGTGCCACAAGTACTGAGCACAACTGAGGTGAGACAAAGGAGTCGGAAGGGTTAAATAGTGACGAGGATATGTGCTTGCTAAACTCTGGGCAATTCCGGAACAAGATAGGCGAAAATAGGTGTGCTGCTTCAGAAAATGACAAAGAGCGCAGCAGCATGTGTTTGGAGGGAGTAGGAGCGCCACCAAGCAATCGACACAAGGTAAGACTATACTATAATAGGTACGTGTGAGTCCGAAAGAGGTAGAATGAAAGACAGGCGAGAAACAACTGGAGTTGGTTTCTGTACGAACTCCAGAGATGTCTGGAGTTATACTTTGACACTCCCACTCAAGCACAGCCATAGGCCCATAGCCCTTACGAATTTCCAATGTTGTTCGCGAGGTAGGGGTTTTGTAAGAATGTCAGCTACCATATCTCTGGTAGGGACATACTGGACCACGGCCTCCCCTTTTCCAACCAAGTCGTCCTGAATGAAGTGGTACTTTCATTGGATGTGCTTTGTCCGAGCATGGAATTGCAGATCCTGGCATAAAATGATAGCAGCTTAATTATCACAATGAAGTGCGGTCAGTCTGGTTTGTGGATGTCCGATTTTCTAAAAGAAAGTCTGAAGCTATGCAAGGTGCTGTCCGGCATTGCTAAGTCCAATGTATTCCAATTCGGTAGAGGACAGAGCAACCATGCTTTGCAGTTTGCTGGACCAGGAGATGGCGCCACAATTACTGATAAAGACGTATCCGGAGACAGACCTGGAGTTGTCCGGGTCTTGTGACCATCTGGCATCTGAGAAACCATGAAAATCCATATCCAACGACACTTCGTTTCCATCAAATCAGAGTTCCATGTCTGTGGTACCTCAGAGGTAGCAAAGTACACATTTTGCGGCGTTCCAATGACACTTTTTGGGAGTGGTGCTGAAATGGCTGAGAGTTCTGACAGAGTATGTGAGGTCCAGTCGTGTTCCCATCATGAGGTATATGAGTGAGCCTATGACCATTAGGTACGACACCTTAGTTCCATTAATGATCATCTCCGACACTATGGAGTTATCCTCCGGATCATTTGTGGACAATGACAGGCTGTGAAGCATGGGTGATTGGCATGGAGTGGAGTTTGTCATCCCGGTGCACTGGAGAACAGTTTGCATGTACTGAGTTTGCAATAAGGATATGGTGCGGAGTTTTCGGTTGCGTCGGACTTCAACTCCTAAGATGAACTTTGCTTCTCCAAGGTCGTGCATCTTAAAAGTGGATGATAATAACAATTTCACGGAGTTCATGAAACTCCATGTGCTAGCAGTGAGGAGTAGATCGTCGACATATATGACGAGAAAACAGACCTGGTTTTGTTTTCAGAGGACATAGAGACATGTCTCCGCATTTAGTTTTGTGAAGTTGAGTTCTCCTAACTTTTTGTCCAGGGTCTTGTTCCATGTCCAGCCTGCCTGTTTGAGTCTGTACAATGATCTCTGAAGTTGCCAACAATATCTGGGTTGAATAGGTACTCCCTCTGGAGGGAGGAGGTACAGCTCTTCTTCCAGTTCTCTGTTCAGGTATGCAGTGGAGATGTCCATTTGATCCAACTCCAGATTGTATTTTGCTGCCAGGGCCACGATGGTCCGTACAGAGTCGAGGTTTGCAACTGGGGCAAATACCTCTTTGTAATCTACACCTTCCTTTTGGGTGAAGCCACGCACAACGATCCGGACTTTATATCGGTCCACATCTCTGTTCTCATTGTGTTTGATTCAGAAAACAGGCTTGGAGGTGATTGGAGTTACTCCAGTGGAGAGCGGGACTGTCTCATATACATGGTTCGCGTTGAGGCTGAGGAGCTCTTCCTCCACTGTGGATCTCCATTTGTCTGCATCCGGACATTTGTAGGCTTCTTTTATGTTCTTAGGGAGGCTTTCTTCTGTAGGTCTATGGGCAATGCCGGCGAAGATATAATCATGGAGTTGATTGGAGCTGTAGAAGGCTCCAGGCACATCAGGAGTTTCGTCAGAGGTTTCTTTATCTGACTCTGTAGGTTCCAGGGTATCTTCAATCTCAGCTTCTTCAGCGGAGTCTTCGTGACCCCCCCGTTTCCATTGTATTTCCTCATCTAAGGTGCATTGATAATCCTGGTTTTTGTTTGCAGGTTTTCGCGCATGACTCCCTCTGTGAACTCCTCCGACTATTTGTGCAGGAGGATGTACCAAGGTTTGTGATAGAATTGGTTCCAGAGTTGGAGGTTGAAGGTGGAGTTGGTTAAGCTTGTCCACTAGATTGAGAACTTCATCTAGGTCGCAAATATCTCCCACTGAAGCTGGAGGGGGTGGGGTGACTTGCTCATCATCCTCCTCATCTGGAGTTGTTTCAGATGTCCATATTGGATGAGTATTGAGTCCCTCCCACTGATCCTTGGAGGCACAAATCCAAGGAGTAGCTTCAGAGTCAGAGATGGTATTGGTTTCGTCTAAAGTGACATGTCAACTGGAGATGATGGTCCAGCATTCCAGGTCTAGGAGTTTGTATATCCAAGCATGACACATTTTCTTCCGTGGGCTCGGAACTTTCCTTTTTGCTGTTCTTTTGGGATTAAAGCATATCTGATGCATCCGAAAGGCCAGAACAGAGTGGAGTCGACCGGTCGCTTGAATATCACATGATATGGTGTGTCTCCGTTTAGGGCAGAAGTTGGACTTCGGGTGGAGATGTACGCTGCGGTGGACATGGCATCTGTCTAAAAGGATTTTGAGAGTTTGGAATCCTCGAGCATGGAATTGGCAAGGAGTGACAGTGTTTGGTTCATGCATTCGGCCAGTCCGTTTTGTTCCGGAGTGTATGGTGCGGAGGTTTCTAATAGTGTTCCTTCGCTCCTGAGTATGTCTTTGAACTCTTTATTTGTGTACTCGCTCCCCCCATTGCTCTGGATAAACTGGACATGTAGGTTCGAAAAGCATTTTGTGGTGATTTCTGTGCGGAGGAAGTTTTGAACATCAGATTTCCAGTGGAGGTAGGTGTCATGGACATTTCTTTTCTGCTTGAGGAAATAGATCCACAGGAATCGACTGTAGTCATCCACAATCAGGAGCCAGTACCTGTAGCCCTCACAGGATTGCAGAGTTATCGGACCTTCGACGTCCGTGTGTACCATAATTTCCAGCGGAGGTAGGTGTCACAGACATTTCTTTTGTGCTTGAGGAAATAGATCCACAGGAATCGACTGTAGTCATCCACAATCAGGAGCCAGTACCTGTAGCCCTCATAGGATTGTGGAGTTATCGGACCTCCGACGTCCGTGTGTACCATGATTTCCAGTGGAGGTAGGTGTCACGGACATTGCTTTTGTGCTTGAGGAAATAGATCCACAGGAATCGACTGTAGTCATCCACAATCAGGAGCCAGTACCTGTAGCCCTCACGGGATTGCGGAGTTATTGGACCTCCAACGTCCATGTGTACCATTTGCAGAGGAGCTGAGGTGCATGGGTACTTGTGCAATTTGAAAGGTAGTTTCTTTTGTTTCCCCATGGTACATGGTTCGCAGAACTCCGGCATTCCAGTGAGTTTGTCGATGCCCCGAAGTTGGCCTTTTCATACCATGGTTTGAATTCGTGGTACGGAGATGTGTCCTAATCAGCGATGTAGAGTGTTTATGTCGACAGAGATGAGACTGGAATCTGGAGTACACATCGGAGTTACCACAGCATGGTACAGTCCATTCTTATGATGTCCAAGCATGACAGTACAATGTCCTTTTCTTACAGAGCAGGAGTTTGACATTCCTGGGAATGATGTACAGAATCCTAATCTGGACAGCTCAGGTATGGAGATTAAAGACAGTGCGAACTCTGGTACATGTAGGACATCGCTGAGGGTGATTTTGTAGCGGTGTTTGTCAACGCTTGAGTGGAGGATTACTGTTCCTATCCCGGTTGCGTGTACAATGGAGTTGTCACTGAATTGAACTGGATGTGTGGGGGAGAGTCTGGAATATGTGGAGAACCAATTTCGGTGAGATACCATGTGCAATGTTGCTCCAGAGTTGATAATGATGGTCTCCTCCAGTGAATTCTTGGGATCAGACGAGATGTAAGCCTGAATGTGTTTGTATAGGGCACGATCTACATGGGCGCTAGCTACATTCGTCTTGTCCAGTGGTTTAGTGTCTGGACTGGAATCTCCTTCTGCCAAGTTCATCTTTTCTCTTTTGTACTTATCTTTTAACTCCTGCAGCCACCACTTAGAGCTCCGGCATTCCTTCATACTGTGTCTGCTAGTCTGATGGTATTCGCAATGTTTTGCGCTTTTCTTTTTCCATTCTCCTTTGATGTTAGCGGAGTGGGTGGAGTCGGATTTTGCAGAGAGTTTCAGTCTGGTGTTTTCGGAGAGAATACAGGTTTCGATGGAGTTAAAAGTGAGCTTGCTTTCATCGATGGTGTTGATGACCAATGACGTGAAGGTGCTCCACTCCGGAGTTTTGGGGAGCGAATGGAGAAGGATGAACGCAAGGATTTTGGGATCGACGATGTACTTCATTCCTGCTAGTCAGGTCTCTAGTGTACAAATAGACGTGATGTGCTCGGAGATGTCAGATTTTCCATCCCACTCCGATGCGAACAGTTGGCAATAGGAGTGGTAGGCAGAGGGGAGGTCCAACTTCTGGTAGAGTTCTAGAAGTGTGTCATATAAGTCTTTGGCGGAGGTATAAGACTCTGTCCAGAGGAGAATTGTGTTGCAGATGTGATCCTGGATAATACCATGTGCCTTTTCATCTTGCTCAGTCCACTTTCAGACTTCGTCTCCTGAGCTGATCGTGGCAGAGGCAGAGCTTGTGGGTTTTGTGGAGATGGAGGCACCAGTGGTTGGGCAGACGTCTGTGCTGAGTATGACTCTGAGGACCTTTTTTCTGCAGAGTTTGGTGGAGATGCATAGTTTCCACACTTGGAAATTTTCAGGTCCGAGTAGAGTGGGGCATTCCACGATCGAGGAGTTTTCGAAAGGCATTGGGGATGCGGTAACAATTATGCTGTGTAAGCGAAGTTGTGCAAGGTCACAGAGTTTGTGCTAGTGTGCACTAGCAGGGCTCATAACCTGTTAAAGTATCTAAATAGGGGCGACAATGCCCAACTCAGAATGTGCCACAAGTACTGAGCACAACTAAGTATTCACCTAAATAGGGGTGACAATGCCCAACTAAGGTAAAGTAAATACAAGGTACTAAAAGTCAAGTAATGTCTCACCTTAGAATGTGCCACAAGTACTGAGCACAACTGAGGTGAGACGAAGGAGTCAGAAGGGTTAAATAGTGATGAGGATACATGCTTGCTAAACTCTGGGCAAGTCCAGAACAAGATAGGCAAAAATAGGCATGCTGCTTCGGGAAATGACAAAGAGCACAGCAGCGTGTGTTTGGAGGGAGTAGGAGCGCCACCAAGTGATTGACACGAGGTAAGACTATACTATAATAGGTACATGTAAGTTCAAAAGAGATAGAATGAAAGACGGGCGAGAAACGACCGGAGTTGTGTTAAAGTATCTAAATAGGGGCAGCAATGCCCAACTCAGAATGCGCTGCAAGTACTGAGCACAACTTATATTCACCTAAATAGGGGCAGCAATGCCCAACTAAGGTAAAGTAAATACAGAGTACTAAGAATGAAGCAAGGTCTCACCTCAGAATGTGCTGCAAGTACTGAGCACAACTGAGGTGAGACAAAGGAGTCGGAAGGGTTAAATAGTGACGAGGCTACACGCTCACTAAACTCTGGAAAGGTCCAGAACAAGATAGGTGAAAATAGGTGTGCTGCTTCAGGAAATAACAAAGAGTGCAGCAGCGCGTGTTCGGAGGGAGTAGGAGCGCCACCAAGCAATCGACACGAGGCAAGACTATACTATAATAGGTGCATGTAAGTCCGAAAGAAGTAGAATGAAAAATGGACAAGAAACGACTGGAGTTGGTCTCTGTGTGAACTCCAGATATGTCTGGAGTTATACTTTGACAAGTTGGTCTCTGTACGAACTCCGGAGATGTCTGGAGTTATACTTTAACAGATGTCTACCCGATCTATGGCACAAGCAGAGCTTGAGGCCTTAACTGAATGATTTGCAACATCCCTGGGATGCGCTACCACTATTGATCTACTAGTGGAACATTGTGCTATGCATGCAATTGCCTATGCTGAGAATTCTTACGGCTGGACCAATTCTAGCAACCCATCAATCTTGCATTCAATGTTTGATGCAGTAGTGGTGAACCCTGTTCTCATGTTTGAGGAACAATGGACCCACAATACTGACTGGCGGTTGTTCACAGTTCACTGATCCAGTGATCCAATACAACCCATCGAGATACATGAAACAAACATTATAAGTAGATCTCCAGAATCTGTTTCTGGCTCTCCATTCCCATCTGTGGTGCCTGCCACAAACTCCGAGGGTAACACCTCTTGGGAACCTCTGACTTTTACCAATCATAATCCATCTCCGCACCATTATCGCTATTGGTTTGGAACAGTCCATCTTGGTGACCCTCCTGTTTCTCTGGAGGAGATTAGATGCCTAGAATCAATTGCTATCAGTTGAGTGCTGACTAGATATAGTCTGTGTCCTGTTCCCTATCTGCACTTTGCCATCCCTGCTCCTACTCCCACATCTCCTCCTCCACTTCCAATCCATATCTCAGAACCTTCGTCATCTGGTGCAACTAGCAGTACAGACCCTGAAGGAGGTGAGAACCAGCAATCCGTTGCTGAGAGTCCAGAGGAGATTAACATTCTCCCTCCTACTGTAGTTCAACAGGAATTGGAAGTACCATCTGAACCTCTCCTGAACTATCCAGCAGGACCTCGTCCTCCAAGATATCCTCAGTCCAATCTGCAATCCCCTGCAGCTTGCTCTCCTCCATCATCTTCCTCATATCAAACAGCTCCATCCGTTCTAGGATCTCAGATTCCTAGACCTCCTCATCGTCCTCATTGTCAAAATAACTCCAATCACACCACCTCTTCCTCTTCCCTTGATCTTTCTTCTGCCAATCCTACTCTCCAATATGTCGACCACATCCTCCGCCAGTTCGTGCACTCCCATCATGATCGAGGTGTCTCAGGAAGTCACCATCAATTACGCTCCAGTTTCCTGCTCTCCCTCTCTAGTCAGAACAGCAGAGTCAACATCCCTGGGGGACCAGGCCCTGATCAATTCACTTACAGAGGCTCAGTCTTGAGCTCTCTTCCAGGAGCTTGATAGCATCTATGAAGAGAAGGGATCGACCTCCGTTTCCAGAGTCCTGAGTCCCTCATCTTTTTCTTTAAATAGTCCTATGGCAGACCAAGACCTAGAGGAAGGTCAAGTTCAGTCCGATTCTCCCTATCTGCAGCTTCCGGAATCCAGACTGTCTTCAACACAGTTGCCACCCAGATGGCAGGATGGAATGATAACAGACGATGGGCTCTATGAGCCAATCCAATTGGAAGGATCCAAAGTAATGGATCCAGAGACTGGAATCTATCTGCCTTTCCTACCACCTCCTTACCCTCCGGTGATGTACACACAACAAATCGTCAATGTCATTGACCACGTCAAAATTCCAGGACTTCCCAACCGAGTTCCAGCAGTCCCCCGAATCCTACAAGGTGTACCCCGGTTTCTCAGCCACAACCGAATCCCTCTCATGTCCGAGGCACTCCGAGAAGTGACCTTTCCAATGGGTCACACCAATTATCATGCTCGTGTGGTGGACATTTGGATTGAGCACCCCAACATTGATAGAATGGAGTATGCACGTCAATTGGGGCTGTGTTACGATTTTTTTCTTTCTTTTTCCTTTATGTACATTTCTCTCATCGTTTTCTTTAGTTCCTCCTCTTCTTGTCATCCACTATGACTTTCTCTTGAGGCTCTCAATGTTTCCTTCAGGTGATAACTCTTACCTTTATCTCTCAGGCTTACTCCTTTCCCTGAGCAGCATCTCGAACTGTCATCTCGTCCTCTCACCTTTCTCTTTCCAATGACTTCCTCGTGTTGTCATTTCCTTTCCAAGGTAGATGACTCAACTCTACAGTTCCTTCTTTTGTCTTCTCTTATCTTTGTTCTCTCATTGGATGATTAGATCTGCAGCTGTCTCTCTCACGATGGCAATGAATGTTTCCCCTTGTTCCATAGCATTCTACAGCATTCCATTCTCCCACAACTGGAACATTTATATATCTGATTGCCTGTACAATAGTTCTTCACTCTGAATCTATGATCTTCATCATACTCATTCTTTGTCCTCAAGCGACTCTCAAGACTTGTGTGCTCCCTCATCATCGTCCTTCATCCTCTGTCCTTGGTTCGCATTTAGCTTGCTAGGAGAGACGCTGTGGTACCTCTTCATGAGCGTCCACCTCTCTTGGGTTAGGTCGAATGCTCTCTTAAGTACACTTTGCATTACAAAAGATTCAGAGTAACCCTTCACCCATCCTGTTACGGAGTAGGGCCTACCCCCCACCATTTCGCACATCAATCATGCCCTTGGTCGTGCCCTAGGGCAATCATCAGGTGACCATTCGTCGTCATTACAGTCATCAACCCCAGGATCTAGCAGCCCTAGATCAGGAAGGATCCCTGGACCTTCAACCTCTGCAGCCCCATTGTTTACCCCTCATCCTAGACCATCGTCTCTCTGTCACCAAGGCACCTTCTCTGCCTTCGACTCAGACCCTAAAGAAGAACCACCAGCCATAACACCTCCTGGTTCACCCATCCAAATATCACCCAGTAACACGCCTCCTTGGGTCCCTACACCACCAGTAGTGACAATCCCCTTGCAATCCTTGACCCTAGCACCCCCACCGCAGATTTCCATAGCAACAATGTCCAGAGCTGGAGCTGGAACCGTACCTGCGCCTGCACCTCCCCCTCCTCCTCAACCTGGAGTAGCACCCACTCCTGCACCTGTTCCCCCTGCACCCAGAGCCAAGTTCAAGGCTGCCCTCCCTGCCGATTTCTCTGGAGAACTGGCCGACACCACCCAATGGATGAAGGCGATGAAAGTGTACTTTACCATCAATGCCCACTTGTACAACACCGACCATGCTTGCATCCTAACCACCCTGAATAAGTTAAGTAAGGGTAGAGGTGTACCTTTCTCCGAGAAATGGTATGACATCTTAGCCAACAAACTTCTGTTCTACACTTCCATTCTCAGCGGTAAAGGATGGATCTTGGAGCTCCTAAATGGCCATCCCAATCACATCAAAATGTCACTAGGTGTCACCCATGATTCCTTCAATGCCCTCATCCAAGTGTTAGTCAAAAACAGCTTTGAAAGCTCATCACACAGGATCATTTTGGAAGAGCAGCTTGGGATTTTCCTTCACATGTGTGCAACCAGTTTGAGCACACGGCACATCAGTGAAAGATTCCATCATTCACCTATTACAACAAAGTATGTACATTTTGTTTTATCGGTATACAAAGAAACTGATGATTGATGTAGATATTTCAAACTCATGGTCAACTTTTTCTCATTGGTGCCATTTTCAATAGGAAAAGGATGTTGTAGTAGTGGATGACATGTGCTATCATCATCATAAGCAATGTGAAGAGTCATCGTCGATCAAGCTCATAGCAGATGAATAATAGCTGTTGGGACTCAATATCCATGAGGAATATATTGATTGTGTAAGCTTTCTCATGCGACGGAGCTCTTGATTGTGTAAGCCTGGGCGGAGTCTACAAAATGCACAGCCTCCAGTAGCCAGGCAAAGGTACACTTTTGCCGAAGTGACTAGTAGTGGCAACTAGACAGGACCTTATCCACCAGATGGGATAAATTCACCTGCTCTGGATTCGTTGCATATCCTCACCACAACGCAGGTGGCTACCTCACATATTCTTACATGCGCGCTGGTACACAGCTATACACTCACCTTGACCTCAAAGACAATGACGAGACTGGTTACATGGATGTCCACACAAAATGGCGATTGTATTACAACAAATTGATGGTCGAGCAATCATACAAGAAGAATGTGAAAGTTGGAATGGTGTTACTTGAGAAGAATGCCATCCTGTGAGTGTGGATATCCCAGGCACTTCATAAAAATTTATAATGAGCTGTAATAATATTATTATTTAGCATCCAGCCTCCTGGAATAAACCACATAACATACACCCCAGTGCCTACAGTCTTGTCTGCGGGGAGTTTCCTCACTTATGACACCATGCACCTCACAGAGATGAGTCTTTCAATTGACTTTGGGCTAGATGATGGATCTAAGCCCACCCACTGGCCACACCCCATCATCGACCAATCGTTCATTGAGAAAATATACCAAATGGCGATCACACTCCCACTAGTTGTGAGGGATGGTCATAAGCTCATTTCCAAACACATAACAACTCACAAACTCTGCACATCTCAGGAGTCTTCTATCAGCAGTGCATCCTTGCGATGGGTGTACTATGTCAGATAGATCCCAGAAAGTTCCAGGAGATATCGCAGTCGAGTACAACAAGTGGCTTCATCGAAGCGTTGAAGGTGGTACAAACAGAGGCATGTGATATCATGTCAGTGGTTGCAGAGGTTTGGCAGATAAAGGATCAGAAGGAAGAATTACGAAGAGGGATGTGGAGGGATCCTGGAGAGCCCGTTGATTTGCTATTCCTCGTGGTTGCATAGCATGCATTAAATGCTTTGTGTGCTGGCAATACCATAGTCTACAATGGTTTATCAATCACAAAACTGGCAGGTAAGAAATTCATACCCTCTGTTCTTGCAACTTGGATTCTCTGCCGACGTCAGCCCCCTAGGGACTTCTCGGTCCCTTGGGAACGACCGATCTGTCGAGCAAAGGGACTCTAGAGCACACTTGGAAACCCAGATGGTCGTGCTCTTCTCAGTGCAATGCAAGTGGTCCCAGCACACGGCTTTGGTAACAAACTTACTGCATTTTTGCTGCGTCCTCGGATACCCCAAATGCCACGAACTTAGGTGGCAGCGTATAGTTTGATGGAGAGGACGCAGTGACATAAAGAAACAAAGGTTGTCTGCATGCACAGCTTCACCCTCGCTGATGTGCTTATCTCCCGTGCATGGTCCTGCAGCGCATGCCACAGAAGTTCCCCGCTCGGGTTCTTGGGGATCGCATCCATGAACTCGACCTGTGCGTTGCGAGGCGGAGTCACAGCACCACAGAGGCCACCGGCACCTTGCCGCAGCACCTATCAGGGATAGCCACAGCGCATGCACCCACGGCTTCGGCTCAGAAGGCACGCTTCCAGTGCTACTTGGATATCCCTGGCATTTCCTGGAGAGAGTTTGGCGTGCGAGGTCCAGACAGCATCACGAGGCCAACCTGCGGGGCCAGACCTCTGGCGCTTGGCTGTTCCGCCAAAAGGCTACGATGCTGAGCGATTGCGACTCAGCATCCCGGGCGGCATGCGCGCTGGTTATCCGGATTCAGGTAAGCCAGCGCAACGTGATTGCAGGAACAAAGCATACCCGCGCACCCGCAGCGCTTTCAGCAGGTCAAGCTGCTGCGGGGATGTGATGGAACGGCGCCAGGCGGTGCAGCGCCGAAGCTGGTTGCTGAGCTCCAGGCTGAGCGAGGCAAGCCTCCAGGGCCCAACTTGCCTGGGGCCTTACTGCGGTCCGACCAACCACGCTGGTAGCACCGAAGCCATCCTGAAAGGAAAGCGGCGCGGGACACGAAAGTTAGCCGTTGAGCGTACCCCGTCCGACCAAAGGGTGGCTTCGGCCGCGAGCTAGCTTGCAGCCCTTTTTCAGGAAACGAAGCATGCGCCAGAAAAACGCAAGCTGCCAAAAAGGGCAGGCCTTCTCGGGCTCGCATTCAATGAAGCTGCGCCTGCCCGCGCGCGTGCCTGCGAGAAGGGAAAGGGCGTGGGAGTGTGTGAGACCGCGGTGTCGGCGCTGTTAGCCGCCATGGCCCGTGCGTAGGGCTGCCGCCGCTGCGGACAACAGAGTTGATGTTAAGGAACGGAAAGAAAGAGTGTGGGAGACAACCTAATAGCGCACCTGATAGATTAATCGCTCGGAAGATCCCGCTGCGCGTCCCAATGTCCGCGCATGCGCCACCTACCGTTCTTTACTCGTCACCACCACCACGCGATGACACGTAGGGCGAGGACTGTGCAACGGCGTGCCACCACCCTGTCGTGACGACAACGAGGGGGTGAAGAGGTGCGCAATGGTGAAGACGGTAGCAAGGGCGACGAGGGAGCGCAATCATGCGCCTCGGACTCAACCCGGACGGTAAGGGGGTGCAATGGGGCACTGACACCATCACCACCTTGACTAGGACGGCAGCGGCAAGGGCGAAGTGCACGCAGAACATACCTGCGAGAGGGTGTGGGCTGCGTAACGGCTTACCGGCACACCCACCTTCCATTTGAACGACTGGCAGGGACGCACAACAGCACACTAGGACCACGGGAGGGGTGCGATGGCACGCGGCGTGCATACCTTCTGACCGCAACAACGAAGGGGTGCGGCCCACTCTACCACAATGCCGACGGCAACGGTGAGGGTGTGCCTACCTTCGAATCGCATTCTAATGTATTATTGTATTCATACTACTTTATTTAATCCACTTGTTCGCTTGGGCCAATTGAAAGATGTCACTTAGTCCACTCTCGCCAATTGGCTGCTTGTGGCACTTTTTCTCAGCGCTGAAGTGTGCCAAGACTGGTTAAGGCATGACCAAATTACTGATGCTACGTAGGAGCTGAGGTAGTTGGGATGACCACTAGGGTATTGTATCTACCTGGCGGCCGCAATATATTGCTTTATTTTATGCTGGAGCGATTATAGCACGATGCCTGCAGGCAACATCGGATTGACGGACTCGTATGGAGGTTTTCAATATGGGCCAATATATGAGTACAACGGCCAAAAGATAACTACCTGTGATTATTCTGAACAATAAAGCTATATCTAAATTCCGCAATTCTTGTGACGACTAGGCTGTACGATGATGAGACACTTGCATGCAGTGTGTGATGGGCAAGCGGCAGGCTGAGGGGACTCGAGGAACGGTGTATTGACTCACGACTGCCGTTGCCTACGTCGACACGATCGGGTCCGGCTTATTATATCACCCGACTTTGCTGGTTCAGGGCACACCTCAACGGCAATAGCTGTCGTGTTGTTGTAGTAGCGTCTTCAAGCTTGAGCGGTAACTCAGTACTCAGGGGCGAACGAAGTGCAGGGGATGCGAGAACATTTTAAATGCTCCAGATCGATCTAGTGCCGTGAACCGCCTGGGTTCTTCCCTCGCGGACTCAACGGAGCTTCTCTAATGGGCTGCCAGGGCAAAACAAGTGATTCGGTGAGGCCGTGTGCGGCCCTGAGTATTTGAGTGTCAGATGTCCCGCCGATGAGTCTCTCCCCGCACCCTTTCTGCCTTTCCCTCTCATCATCACCGCGCTCAGCTGTAGCGTCCACCCAAAATAACATAACATAAGTGTCGGCAATGTATACGCGTTCGTCACGTGCCCGTGAAACGAACCAACAAAGGTAAGAGGTGAAGGCGATGTAACTGCAAGCGACGTTTGATATTCCAGCGCCTCCGCAGTTAGCTGCCGTATCATGGGGAACGTCGTATCCAGTTGGTTCTCTCCAATTGTTGGCTCAGCACATCATCTTACGCCAAGTGAGTTCCTCTCATCAGTCAACAGTTCTGACTTGTTAATCGGTTTAACCTGGCACTGACGCCCTAACTTAGAGGTCGTCCAATTCTATGTTCTGTGTGGTGGCCTCCCAGTACATGTATCAGTTAACACTGATGCCAACCTTACCGAGTTGTTCGACCGCCTAAAAGAAGACGCTGCCACATCCAAGATCATTGAGGGATCTACATGGGATACTTGCAAATTCTACACGCTCCGAACTCCAGTGTTTTTCCTCCAGCAGCGCGACACATCTTTAATTCTAGCCGAGCAACAATACAAGCAAGCGAGAAATGACTTCTGCATTGAACCCTCTGCAACAACAGTCAACCTGTTAGCGGAACAGTTCTTGCCAGACCATATTTATTTACTTATCGAACTTCCCCATGGCAAGTGTCTCGCTTTTTCAGGTCCTGCAAGCTCACACCAATGACTGGATTACTTTCAGTGTCGGCGGCATCCCAAAACGCAATTACGTGGATGAGACAGAATCACGCTGATTTATTCGAGTGTCTGCGAGTAAAAGTTGAGCACCTCGGGTCTTGGACGATGACAGACGTCGCAGAAAATTGTAAAGGTGGTACACTCACGCACGATCTCGTCATGCTTCCACCTGTGTTCAAAGAAATTCAGAATGCTCTAGGGAAGAAACGTCACTACAACGTGCGTGTTGGATACTGCGAAAAATTTTTTGAAACCAACTCCAGATCATGCAGGAAAGCGATGTCGAAGGCGACGAAAGTTTTGAAGCTGCGCGGGAGTGGTGCACTACGCAGCTCAAGCATGTCTTTGAGAATGCCGAAACCGGTGCACCTGCATTGGTCCATTCTCGGGAATTTGCGGCGTTCTATGGCCTTCTCGGCTTCGATGACGATGTGTTGAGGATTGTTGGTAGCGACATTACTTCTTCTCAGAAGACCAGCAACTTCGCAATTCACTTCCTTCAGCCTGCGTTTTTCTCCCTCATTTCTAGTGATTTTGACTACTACCAGTAAGCACTGTTTTTATGTCACTTTGTCGTGCTGACTAGCAATCAACCTATAGGGAGAAATCCTGGGATTTCCCGATCTTTTTGGAGGCCAGGAATCCCCCAAACAACTTTTGCAAGTATACTCCACAAAGTGACTGCATGGTGATTTCCTCTTCATTTCGGATCCCATTTGTTATCTGCGAGGTCATTTCGGACGAGGAGGAAGGTGACCGCTACCAGATGCTCGTCCAGGCCACAGCCCTCGCACGCACTGGTCAGTATCTTATGGGACCTACATCGAAGAAATTTTTCGTCGTGGCAATTTATGTGAACACCAAAATGGTTGTGACTCGGTACATCGCAATGCAAACTGGAGAAGAGAATGTTGAGAGTTCGGTCAGTGGCAGTTGCCGTGTTGAGGCATGTTACTCAACAGACTGCAAAGGTCACCATCTACGAAAAAGACTTTGACCTCAGGAAACGAGACGAACAGATATTTTTTCTACGGGAGATGTACAATCTGGCCGCACAGGTCTCTGAGCTTTCAAGTGAATTCCCCTTTTCCGGGAGTCGGCGCCTACGTGATATTTGTGTGGGCATGAGCAAAATTACATCGTTATCTAATATGGTGAAGACAGAGAGGGAGACCAGCTGTACCTTGCCCGTGGAGAGGGAGGAAACTATTGGATCCGGTGGGATGCAAGATGTAGGCGATCTAGGCGTCTTCAAGGCCAAGGACATTCAGATCGTTTTACACCGGCTGGGTTATAAAGTTGAGTTCATCTTATACGGGGTAAGAGTTCCCTCTATCGGCCCTGTCATTCATATCAACACTTTCCCCAGCACCCTCATCTTGCTGTCATTGTCAACGAGACTAGGGACAAACGCGGATTCCTCAAGTTCGTCGAACAAGACAGAGAAGTCGTGATACTCCAATATCTCACAGAGATCCAGTCACTGTCGAATCACACAATCCCTGGCGTCCAGTT
>JBBPUG010000251.1:0-31117 GCA_038094535.1 Tubosaeta aff. alveolata
TGCTAGGAGAGACGCTGTGGTACCTCTTCGTGAGCGTCCGCCTCTCTTGGGTTTAGTCGAACGTTCTCTTGAGTACACTTCGTGCTATCCACTTCCTCTCGGGTACACCTCGCGTTACAAATGGCAAGCACATTGTCTCTGGCTCTTGGGATAAGACCATTAGGGTTTGGGATGCAACCACTAGACACACTATAGTAGGTCCATTTCAAGGACACACAGATGATATCTATTCTGTTACCTATTCTCCTGATGGCAAGCACATTGTCTCTGGTTCAGTAGACAGCACAATTAGAATTTGGGATGCAACTACTGGTGATGCTGTAGCAGGTCCATTTAAGGGGTGCTCTGGCATCATTAACTCTGTTGCCTATTCCCCTGACAGCAAACATGTTGTCTCTGGCTTTTCAAATAAGACCATTATGATTTGGGATGCAATCACTGGTGACACTGTAGCAGATCCATTTGGGGGGCATACAGATATTGTCTTCTCTGTTGCATATTCCCCTAATGGCAAGCACATTGTCTCTGGCTCAGGGGATGAGACCATTAGGGTTTGGGATGCAACCACTGGACACACTATAGTAGGTCCATTTCAGGGGCACACAGAGTCTGTCAGCTCTGTAGCCTATTCCCCTGATGGCAAGCACATTGTCTCTGGTTCAAATGACAAGACCATTAGGGTTTGGGATGCAACCACTGGTGACACTGTGGCAGGTCCATTTCAGGAGCACAGAGCTTTTATCAACTCTGTTGCCTATTCCTCTGATGGCAAGCACATTGTCTCTGGCTCAAATGATAATAGTGTTAGGGTTTGGGATGCAACCACTGGTGACACTGTGGCAGGTCCATTTCAGGGCCATACAGAGTCTGTCTTCTCTGTTGCTTATTCACCTGATGGCAAGCACATTGTCTCTGGCTCTGTTGACAAGACCATTAGGGTTTGGAATGCAACCACTGGTGACACTGTAGTAGGTCCATTTCAGGGGTACACAAACATTGTCAATTCTGTTGCTTATTCTCCCAATGGCAAGCACATTGTCTCTGGCTCAGAAGACAACACCATTAGAGTCTGTGATGCAACCACTGGTGAAACTGTGGCAGGTCCATTTCAGGGACACACAAACTTTGTCCTCTCTGTTGCCTATTCCCCCAATGGCAAGCACATTGTCTCTGGCTCTGTAGATAAGACCATTATAATTTGGGATGCAACCACACTGTAGCAGGTCCATTTCAGGGGCACACAGATTTTGTTGGGTCTGTTGCCTACTCCCCTAATGGCAAACATATTGTCACTGGCTCTCATGACAAGACCATCAGGATTTGAGATGCAACCACTGGTGACACTGTGGCAGGTCCACTTCAGGGGCACACAAACTTTGTCAGCTCTGTTGCCTATTCCCCTAATGGCAAGCATGTTGCATCTGGCTCTTGGGACATGACTATTAGAGTTTGGGATATAACCATTGGCAACATTATAGCAGATCCATTTTTTGGACACACACAATTTGTTGCCTCTGTTGCCTATTCTCCTAATGGAAAGCACATTGTCTCTGGCTCTTGGGACAACACCATTAGAGTTTGGGATGCAATGACTGGTGACACTGTTGCAGGTCCATTCCAAGGGCACATGGACTTTGTCAACTCTGTTGCCTATTCCCCTAATGGCAGGCATATCATCTCTAGCTCTTTGGACAAGACCATCAGGGTGTGGGATACAACCACGATACTGTGGCAGGTTCATTTCAGGGACACACAGACTTTGTCTGCTCTGTTGCCTATTCCCCAGATGGCAAGCATATTGTCTCTGGCTGTTCAGGTGCCACCATTAGGGTTTGGGATGCAACCACTGGTGACACTGTAGCAGGTTCATTTCAGGGACATTCATACACCACCAACTCTGTTGCTTATTCCCCTCATGGCAAATATACCACCCATGTCCCTAGTGATAAACATGACAGTGAATCAAAAACTCAGGGACTTACTTTGCTTTATGATTTAGTCATTCATGATGGTTGGATTCAGTCCTCAAATGGTCAAGTCTTTGGTTGGGTTGCTCCTTGGAATAGGCATCTCTATTGGTTTCAATATAATTCTCAGACTATACCTCCCCAAGGCAGATGTCAGATTGATGACTCTTTCTTATTTGGTGAATCCTGGATATCTTGTTGGGAGGTCTAATGTCTTTGAATACCATGCTGTGTTTTCCTATGACTTGTGGCAAAAATTCTTTCATACTATTTCTTTGTATATTTTCTTCCTCAATAAATAATCTGTTAAATGGGGCTTTCTGATCAAACTATCAATATCCAATCATGCCTTAATGCTCTTTTATGTTATAACAGAAAGATCAATATTAGGAGGAAATGTGTGCTTGTGAACAAATTGAGAATACAGGTGAAACACTTGAACTTCAATCTGTCTCAGCAGTCAAACTACTACATCAAGCAGCACTTACTCTATTCATCCACAGATTGTGAATCCTGTAATTTGAGTGATACAGTATCTCTGAACAGACTGCAAAGAGGAGTGCCAGCTTACTGATGCATTGTGGCGGAGTAACACTTCTGGTAAATAACATCATGAAGTCACAAGACTTCCCACTCCATGCATTTTATAGTAAGTTGGCCTGGCAATGCCACTCAGTCAACATCATATCAAAGCAGAAGTACACTGGGTACTTGGTTCACACATTTCCAACTACAAATCCACCCATTATACACGAAGTCCATCTCCTAAACATGGCAAGCTAATCCACTAGGACCAAAAAGCAATCAGCACCACTCTAGCACTGCTTGCTTCCAGCTTTATGCACTAAAGGTGAGCATGCTTTCATGTATACGCAACCGCACACTCCGATCCGACAACCACTCGAACCTCACCCACTCGAGCGTTCCCGCGATCGTCATATTCGCTATAGCAAAAAAAAGGTTCAACAAAACCCACGCCGACAACCGCCCACGTCAACGCACCGTCCTCACCGACATTAAACGGAAACGTCTTGTACGGGCGTGACCCCATCTCGCCCTGCCTCGGCGGTCGCCCGGGGTGCAACAGCGCGCTCGCGATACTCGGCCCGACCTTCCACACGCGCACGACCCCTTCCTCGAGCGAAACTGTCACCAGCCTCCGCCCATCCGGGGAGAAAGCGCATGCGGTCGGGCGGTGGGTGTGCCCCTCAAGTACGTAGAGCTGCGTCGCAGACTTGAGGTCATACATAATGAAGGCCCCCTCGGCAGTGCCGACGACGAGTCGTTGGGTCGGGGTGTGAAAGTCGACTGTGAGGAAACTATTGACTCTGAGAGTGAGCGGGCAGCGAACAGGCAAGGAGGACGTACGTTTTGACGACGTGCCCGATGATTTCGGTCGCGGTGTCCAGCACGGCGTCTCGGCTTGCCGTCGAGTTGGGGTCTAGAGATCTGACCACTGCTTCCATCAGCCGTGGTAGATTCGGGTACAGTATCAGCGGACGCTGTTGCCACTCATATCAGAAACCTGCGTGCAAAGAGTCTATGTTCTTCGTGAACCTACCTTGCGTATTAAGAACGCCACTAGCTGCATCACGCTCTTCCGTTCCGCCACCGACCTCGGGTTCAGAATATCCAAGGTCAATACTGTCATGAACAGGCCCGTGTTCTGCGTCGCGATTTGTAATACCGCCGAGCGCGCCTGGGGCCCGACATTTTGGACAGAAATCACCTCCTTGCGCATGTTGGTCGCAAGCGCGAAGAGCGCGCGCAAGAGGCTCATGCTGTCGACGTAGTGTTGCCAAACGTGGAATCCTTTGGCACAAAGGTCGACGGCAAGGGCCCAGTGGCTTGAGGCATCGTCATGCAGGTACAGAGATATCGATTTGGAGATATCTACGAGGGCGCTGGATGCCGAATGTCAATAGATGACTGAGAATGGAGACAATACCCACCTTGTCGAAAGGAGGCTATATTTTTCGACAGCCATGTACCCACAGAGGAACAGCGCGAGTCCAGATTGTTTCAAGTCCTGATCCGCAGAAGGTTGTAAGCACGGTACTTTGGGATGATGTCAGTGCAATAAATTGGTAGAGAGCACGATAGTACTGACGGCGATGTTGCCAAGCGTCCACCAGCGCAGTACTCTCCTCTTCGGAAATCTTGACAATCCCTGTATCGAACAAGAGCCTTGCTGCATGACGTAACTCGTCTGTGCTCGACGATCAGTGGTGACATGCAAACCAACACCAGACTTACTCGACGCATCTAGCCACTGTCGGGCCAAACAAACGACATCTGGTGGTTTGTAGTAAGGCCCGACAACGGACGGGAGCGAGGTGGCATAAAATGTCATGACTGTGTGACAATCTTCATGTATATCTGACAACAAGGCAGTCGTTCCGGACCCATTTCGTCAATAGTGGACGGAAACGCACCCTCATAGAGTGACATTGTTTTGAGTATAGCAACGATGGCAATTGCACGCGACGCAGAGACGACCCCAGATATACACCACCTGTTTCCAGTGTTTTGGTAGTTGTACAATGTTGTTGTTTGCTCGCTCCAGTGATCTCAACGGACAGGAAGTGGACAGTGCGGAGGTGACTTACGAAATATATCCAACCCCGCCCGAGCTGAAAGTGATGCCTAGCTTGGTTTCACATACTTCATCAATATCTGGGCTCAATCCCGGGGTTAACATGACCGACAAAAGAGTACGAAGATGCGCCAATGGCGCAGATTGTATTGCGGATAAGACCGGGATGCTACCAGATGCTTTCGCGTCCACTACCGTCACCTTCATGAAGCGCTCCAGCGCAATTGTGAACGTGCAAACTTAATCATCAGTCAGGTATAACAACTCCGTGCTAAAAGAGACTTACTCGAGTCCGCGATAGAAGATGAATCGGCGAGTGTCAATATCGACGGACATACGTGCGTGTCCCTTCCGTCAATTGGCCTAAAAGAATGTTGGCTCATGGAATCGAACGAAGCAGAAACTTACAGTTCGGACCATCCCGAGGTAGCGAGTGCATCTCTCACCTTTTCAGCATCCATAGCACGGCGAAACTCGCCTGCTTTGATGTCCCAGAGTCTTGCAGAACCATCGACATAGCGGATCATGAGCAGATCATGTTCCTCGCCACCCCCATAATGGATGCTCAACAGGGGCGACGATGCGCCTGGTACAACATACAACCTGAGCCAGAAGGGAGTCTTCCTAAATACATCATACGCAGGAAAATCCACACGCACAATTCAAACCCGTCCACATTAATGACTACAATTGTACCATCCATAGATATGCACAATGCACATCCGTTCAATGGACCTGCGTGTTCATCTCGCACCTGAATGACGTGCAACAGTGGGGCTAAAAATTGGATGAAACGGGCACAGAGCTCGAGGTCCCTATAGGTACGCGAATAAACACTCCAGCTTCAAAAAAGCACTGCCTTCGTACCGTAGTGTCCACACGACGATGCCGCCATCGTCAGATCCACCGATGATGAAGCGATCCCCCGTCCGTTCGTTGCGAATGAGGTGCAACGAGCAGATGGTCGCGGGAATGGGAACATCAGAAGTCTGATGGAATGATAAGCCCCCAATTGGTTGAATTGAGGGTGGAAATGAATATGCGGGTGACTTTGGCCGGCTGCTTGCCAGCGCTGAGAACGAAGTGCCTCTAAGGTGGCCATCGCCTAAACGAGTAAACTTCAACCCGGCAGACACGGGAGGATCGCACGACTCACTGTAGCCAAATACAAGAGAGTTGAACTCCAAAGGAAGTACTGCAGTGAGTGTCGCATCCACCTCAGGAGCAGTAGCTAGTTGAGAGCGCCACAGTCTGAGACATACTTTATCTTGTGGTCCTGATTGCGAAAACAAGCAGAGCTCTTTGCGATTAGACGAGGTGTGACGGAGCGTAATAACTTCGCAGGTAGCGTCAATGATGCACCCTGTGCAAGGAGTTCCGAGGGAAATCGTCTGTGCAGGTATTGGCCTGCGTATCACAAAATGGTCTTGAAAGTTCATTCAGATGCGAAAGAATGTCTAAAAGACCTACTGCAATCTGGCGCCCTCTGCGTTACTCGGATCCCCATGTGAATCCACTGCGATGAATTTGTACCACTGAGCAACATTCTGCTACATTATCAGTACTGTTTGCATTACGGGACGGATACAGGACTAACCCCCAAGATCACAAATGTTTGGTTGTCAACGAACCGAACCTCCAAGATCCTATCAACCCCCTCGGGCTGAAGTTGTATGAAGGGGTGAACAACCGAGGTTTCTCCGATCCGAAACCGGAAGACCTGCGGGCCACATCGTCAGCCAGATTTCACAATGTGCATTCATCGACACACCAGAACCTCAGTGTCCGTCCAAGCGAGTCCCAGCACATCATCCCCTTTGACAGTATATCGACTACAGAGTCCTGCTAGATTACGAGGCATGGACGAAAATATAGCTTCGCCGACATCCTGTTCTTCACCAAAGCAAAGATGGCAAGAGTCACCTCTGAGACAAGCCAGATGCCCGGCGCTTGTTCCGTTTGCAGTATCTCCGGACGCGATATCTTCTGAACTTTTGCTGTTAAGAGATTTGAACAGCCCATTAGATGGCCTAGTTTCATCAACGGAGTTTGCAGAGAAAGACGTCACGGAACGTGCGCTCGCTGGAATCTCGAATCGAGAGACAATGGAAAGCGGCCTGGATACCACATGGTACGCGTTGTTGATGTAAACAAAGGACAATGTGCCTATGAAAAAGATGGGGAGACATAAGACACGACGGAGATGAGACTTACCATCTACTTCATTGCGCACAATGTCACAGACGTTGGCAAACCCATCAACCTGCCAGTCACCCAACGCCTCAAGCCATGTAGGATGGACGCTAAACTGATCCCCAACATGGAGTTTAAACAGTGAAAAGCGTGCGCGTTTCTGTGCATCAGCGTCGGGTGAATCGCAAACTCCGAAGATGTCGGAATAGCGAGATCGATATGTAGCGCAGGCCAGTACAAGGGTTGCTTTCTATGACTACAGTTGAGAAAAATTGCAAGACGACTTCGTTGAGCACTTACTTCTTCGATCTGCACGGACCTCAAGTGTGTCCAACTCCATGCAGTACTCTGTGCCTGGGGATCCTTTTCACACCGCGCCGACGTTATGCATGTACCGTCAAGTTTGTCGAGTACAGACAAGTCGCTAGAGCATGCATGAGCAACCTTCGGGCAATGAGTAGACCCGCGTACCCTGCTTCTTGCAGTGACAATAACAAATTCGTTCCTTCTGGAACAATCAGGTCGGTCACTCTATAGGCAATACCAGTGCGGGGTGGTAATATGTGAGCAGTTAACATAAGAGACGCTTCCTCGATCTTGTCGTTCGGGATAGTAAAGCGAGGTGAAGGCGGGGCAGAGAGTGACCGAGGAGTAAAGGCGGGAGAACTGGTTGTGGATAGAAGCGACTTGGGCTCTTCGCGTCCCTTGCTTGATCCTGGACTGATTGGCGAGAGATTGGAGTAGAGAGGTAGCGGAGAAGGTGGAAATGGGGGCGTTTGTTCGGCAACCACACCTTTTTCAACGTTGGGCAATAACGTATCCACAATACTGCGTTCGCGCGCTGATTTATTGGCAGCGCTGATTTTCAACAGCTCTTTGAGTCGCTCAGGCTCATCTTCGTAGTCGATAGAGCTCCTCGGTGCTTGCGCCTGTTCACGAGATACTCCGGAAACCACCCTAGAGCGAGCGGAAGGCTTGATGAGGGCCTGATTCAAGGATAAGGATGAAGGAGACTGTAAATAGCCCGAGTGTCGACGAGACTGCGACTGAGACCCCGGGGGAGATGGTGGAGAGAAGGCACGTGGGCCGGAAGGTGCGGTTGTGAATGCAGTCGGAAAACGTGCGCGAGAAACGGAAGGAGGACGAGTTTCCGAAGAGGGCTCACCAGGCAGAGGGGTTCCGAACAGGTACACGGACCCGAACTTTCCTCCAACCGCGGCTCCGAGAGACCCTGAGGATTCGGTAGAGCGCCACGAGATTATGGTAGTGCATGGTTCATCGACGAAACTCTGCTCCGTTGCCTTCGATTGAGAGCCCTGTTGCCCTGGGATATGTAGACAGCCCGGAAACGTCAATGGGACCAACATAGCAGGCGTAAAACACCAGTTATAGAGTCACTTGAATGAATTATCACACTGTTGGTGAGTTTAGATGACTTCCACTGGCTAGGAAGCAATGAAGCCCAGAAGCGATGACATACAGAAGAAAAGTTGGAAGTAACCAAATTTGGCAGGTGTTTGTTTATTTCCAAAGCTGTTGCCAAACAACCATCTGCTTCATCCAACAACTTGTCATTCTACTACGACTTCGTGCGTTACCGTGTACTGCTTCCCTTCCGCATCATGGATTGAGCCCCTTTGACCACAAATTCAAGTCTTCTACGATAATTCCTCTCACCAGAGTCTTTCCAGTTCAGGTTGTCTTCAAAATACAGACTTGAAGTTGGAGAACCCGCTGGGCGCGTGAAGAACATCAAAAACTATTTGCGTAAAGCCATGAAAGCCATTTTAGACGTTCTGTGAGTAGTCTAGCTACGATAACGTTGGTTTGATCGATCAACCTCCTAGCAGCGCTCGGCTCTTCCTTGACTCACCGGCGTCGAACTCAGGCGAGTCACCCAGCAATCTCCCACTTGTATCTAATCGATGGCATCAGTTTCAAATATCCCCGATCATCCAGGAAACTTGATGACATCGTTCCATTATTCGAAGCCTTCGGATGGAATGGCGTCGTCGTGAAACTGCTACGGGTGCAATGTTCTCACTTCCCATCCTCCCTCCGTTCCCACAGCTGTGACGACACGTGTCTGCCATACCTCGATGTGATCGCCCTGACCATGGGAAGTGGTCTGAATTAAGAATGACCCAAATTCGCCCTACCTCAGGCCCGATAGTCCGTGGTCGAGCAATGATAGACTAATCCTGCTACGGCATCCTGCCATATGCGTCGCCTTATTTAGCACTGACTTCGTCCGAGGACTACGCTCGTTTCCCTTTCTCTAGGCATACCTATTTTCCGAGGCCTCCCTACAACCCGAATGCACGAATCTATCAACATGCATGGGAGTCGCTCACAACGCCCCTAGTCATACTCGAGGAATGACGTGTCTTGCGCCGCGCTTATTCCGCGTCCATGGGAGTCACCCTGCTTCCCTTCTCCCTGAAACGGTGGTCTTCTCTCAAGCTCCTTCCGAACTGAATGGCAAGCGTCATCCTTCACATGCACGCGTAGCACCCTGCACATCTTCCCTCCCCTCAAATCCCTCCCAAAGCATGCGATTTGCAATGACCCTGCCTCCTCCATACCGTGCTTGTCGAGCACGTATCTTTGGGCTCACACACGTCTACTGCGCATATCATGCTGTGTCCATACTCTTTGCAGCGCCTCCCAGCATGCATCCATGCGCCCCCGGAGATTTACCCCACACACATTCAGTTCCCCGGTACACAGTACGCCTCAACCGGCGTGTTGCGGACGCGTTGAAGTGGACCGGTCCCCCGTGTCGAGTCATGCGGCCGTCGTTCTAATCAGTTGGTAGTGGCGCCGCTCCACTCCTCGTGGGGTCTAGTCCGTACAGGATTGTCTGTCTCTTGCAACGTGGTGCTCATAACCTGTCAGGTACTGGGACTTCGCTGAGATCCTGCGCCGATTGGCTCCCAATTTCCTTTATGCACGATCCAACCCAGGCAAAGCGTGTCACAAGTGGGATCCACAGCTGTCAGTGCCACCATTCATTAAATCTAGCCTTTGGACCAAAACGTTCGCGAGTCACCTAAGAAAACATGCTGTGTCATTTAAAAATGGAAATGGTGGTGATGGATACAGATGGAAGACGACGAGAACATTCCAATCTATAAGTATTAAGTGGTATGTACGGGGGCATAGCCAGTACTTTTTCCGAAGAAACCAGTGCGCAAGTGGTATAAGTTATCCCTAAATGAAAATCCCCAAATGAACCCTGCCGAGATATGGTATGCACGATATTACACCTCTCCCACAACCGAATGATGCGGCGCACAGCGCTGGTGTGGTAACGAGGGTGCAATCAAGCATTCATCTACGGTCGCGTGACTAACAACGGCGAATCAGAACGCGCGCTGAAGGAATATGCTTAAACATACATTGGCTTGTCTCGAATTTTGCTGTCGTCGAACTGTGATCTGGGCCTCCTCGGCCAACGCTGGGCTGGGCGAGCGTCGCACCTCGTACGCCTTTGAGAAGCTGTTCAGCCCATGCGCCACCGACCCAAAGCCACGACTTACGCTAAGTGCGGCGTGTGGCGAACCCTGTTGCTTTTGTCTCTGTAATGCATACTCCATCTGCAATGAAAGTGAGTGCGCGCGCCGACGTGCACGGAGGGAACCTGCCTTTGCTTTACTGTACGCCGCGGCGTTGTGCATCATGTTATGGGGCACGGCGGACATGTTTGGGAGCTCGGCGAGCGAGTACTTCATGGAAGGAAGCGAGACGAGGTTTGGTGGCGGAGAGGCGTTGGAAGAGCCAGACGAAATAGACCTCTCAGATGGCACCATGGAGGATGAAGAGAAAGTGCGTTGATATGGCATAGGGGATAGGCCGTGTTTGAGGGAAGACTCTGGGAATGGGACTCGGCTTTAAATCATGTCGACGCAAGCGGCGCTCCATGACAGGGATCTGGGACGATGACGACTTGGTTGAGCGGATATTACCGAAGACGTGATGCTGGTTGGCGGAAGATGAACGGGAATCTTGCATGATGACTCCCCGTGGTTTATCAGCGCAACCAATCAAGGGGTACGGGGAAGGCAGTGTCGTCAGCTTGCTTTGATTCCCCAAGGATAGCTTGTCCCCGCCCTATTTTGGGTAACCAACACGTTTTTTGCAGCGCAGCATCCACATGTTGCATGGTCCCGGCCAGGACTTGTGTGCGACATCCCACGAGGCAAGCGCCAGCCTTCAGGTCCCGTGCAGGGTTGATGGCCAGGTCTGGGAGCTCCGTTTTTCATACATAATGACTGGAATACTGTGGATTATCTACTACACAATCCAATGTCCAACTTGTCAGATCTGCTACACATGTAAAATGTAGACAGACGTACAAAGGCACAACACCCACCCCGAATATTCTGCCCTGTTTCCGCGTGTACGTAATCCCGCAGGTGACAACGCTATATGACCAGCACCATCATTTGGCTTTCCAGAGTGCGTCGAGCTGCGGATGGTGACCACTTTCAGTGCGACGAGTCCAATCATTTCCGTCGACGCCCCATAACATTCGAGTAGTTCCTGCCCAAAAACAGATATACTCAATCAAAGGAGAGTAGATCCGAATTTCTGCGGCGATTATACGCTGCAGTACGCCTGATGCTGGAGGAGCCCATGAAGTGACATCGACTTCCAATACTCGAAGCTGGCGCAACGCCATCAGTGCTCCATGGAAGCGATATGACTGGAAGCCACTCAGATAACGATAGCTACAAAAGGGGGAGTGACTTACGTTTCGAGGCAATGGCAGTGGGATCGTGCCAATATGACGGAGTTGGGGACACGCTTTTGTAATTGATCGGAATACATCGATGGAAAGCCCTTCTGGTAGGTGGAGTACGCTCAGGGCCCGAAGAGAAGACGCGATATGAGAAAGTTTCGGAGTGAATGCCAAGACATCGGCCTCGGAATTATTATCCAAGACGATTTGGAGATGAGTAAGGGCCGAGCCAACATGTATGATATGTTCTGCAGCTGGCAACGGGCCATCAAATACTCGCAGCTCGGGAAGACTGCCCGCTTCGAGATGCAGGCTAGGGTCGTCGACCGGCCCGTCTCTCGTGTGTAAGCTTTTGAGTTTATTTTGGCTTTCGAGAAACTTGACGAGATGAACATCCCAGTAAAACAGGAGTCTCGCTTCGAGAAGTTGGAATGGGATGTGTGCGATGTCAGCCAGGACCCAACTGCTAGCAAAGGTAGGATCCTGAAGGGAAAGATACTCTAGAGAGCGCATCTTGGACAATGCCAGGCGCAAGGTGGTCCAGAACTGCTCTGGGATCTCTCGCGGGCCCCGTCTGCTGTCTGGATGAAAACAAAACGAGCGGACGTATTGGCCAAGGCGTGGCTGGGATATAATAGATTGACAGGCGCGAAATATGATCTGGATATTTCCAGACATGATGTTTTCATACAACTTAGCTTCTGCTTCGCGCTGGAAGGACTTGCACGTGAGACACAGCGCTGCCAGATCGCTGCGTCGTGTCCAACGGACAATTCGGCCGCTCACATCAGGTGTGATGGTGGCGAGCGGCATTTTTGGAGAGAAAACGCTGAATGAAACTCAACCACGTCCCCAGTGGCGAACAAGAATAAGAAGAACGCACGTCTGGCACGCTGAGGACGAGTAGTGGAGTTGAGCCACTGAGCGCGAGCCTAAAGTGGCGAGGTTGAAGTCAAGTTGGCCGCTCTTGCTTTTGCTTTGTTACGACCTCATCGCGACCTCATCGTCTGCTACAACCATGGCCGCCGTCTCCCGCACAGACCTGTTGGCTTGGCTCAACGATCTCTTACAGCTCAACTACACAAAGATCGAACAGTGCGGCACCGGCGCTGCGTACTGCCAAATCCTCGACTCCATCTACGGTGCGCTCGATCGTCTCCACGATCCCCCGTCCGAAACCCATAATCGACTCTTCCAGGGGATGTGCCCATGTCGCGGGTCAAGATGAACGCGAAACACGAGTACGAATTCATCGCCAACTTCAAAGTCTTGCAAAACATCTTCAAGGCGAAAAAACTCGACAAGGTGCGTCCGTGCGCCCACCCGCGCCATCCAACCACGCTCACGCCCGCGTCCAGCCCATACCCATCGAGAAACTCGTGAAATGCAAAATGCAGTGCGTGCATCCCGGTCTGATTTTCAGAACGGCTTCGTGACGGTCTGTGACAGAGACAACCTCGAGTTCTTGCAATGGATGAAGCGTTTCTGGGACTCAAACTATGGCGGCCAGGGCTATGACGCCGTAGCACGGAGGAAGGGTGCCCCTACAGACACGCCAGCCACCATCGCCCCGCTCTCCGGTCCCCGAAGTACCAGCGGTCTCGGCGCGACTGGCAGGTCTGGTGGGAAGACCCCCATCAGTGGTCATCGTGCCGGTTCGACGCAGCCAACCGAGGCCGTCCAGAACCTCCAAACACAATTACGCGAAATGTCTACCCACATGGAAGGTCTCGAAAAGGAACGTGACTTTTACTTTGCAAAGGTACCGATCCAAGTTCACCGCGCTTCTTTTTGTGCTCATGGTTGCCTTTCCTAGCTTCGCGATATCGAAATTCTCGTGCAGCAACATGTTGAGGCTCTAGAAGCAGCGGGAAAACAGGACGACACGCTTAAGGAAATCCAGAGGATTCTCTATTCGACCGAGGTAGTCACCCCACTTTTGTGTCTTTCCTTCTGCTGACTCGTTCCCAGGAGGGGTTCGAAGTCCCAGAGAGTGCCGCGGCGCCAGAGGAAGAAGAAACGTTCTAGCTTTGTACGTCACACATTTGGGGGAGGCGTTACACTGTCGTATGCGCCGTTCTTACAACGACTACCTTTGCCATGACTTTGACACGCTCTTTGATTTCGTTCCTAAACATCTCTTGGTCTTTTTCTTGAGAGTGTGAACTCTTCGACTTTGTTGACCCTTTCTAGTCCGAATTAGCCTATGTTCGTCGCTCTCGTCGCTCACTTTAATCGTCTTATCTGCAATACATCTCATAGACACTCGGCCAAACCGCAGGCTGTTATCCGACGTCATTTATTTCTGCATGGGCATGCTGCTTTTGAGATAATCGATAAGGGCTACATTGATGCTACACGATTATAGGTGTTCGTGGTCCATTCCGTGAAAGAAAGAGAAAACATAAATCAACAGGCGATGTCGTGCGGGTTCAACGTGTCGTACGACGTCTCGGCTCATTCGCGCCTAGACGCGACACAGGAATCGCCGGTCGATCATCAATTTCGATAACAGCAATAGCGCCGAGCCTAGTATCATGCTCGAGCCCGCAAGTGCGATACAGGCTGTGTACACCCCGTGTTGTCGTTGCACCAGTGCGCCTGCGATCGGACCACCAAAGAGCGAACTGCGGGAGCAAATCTCCGGATGAGATGGACAAGGGAGAGATACGGACTGAACGGGACGCACGGCACAGAGATGAACGTGTAGAGCACACCGATGCGCGCCCCAATCTCTCGCATATCGGAGATCTGCGCCACACATGGGGTAACGACCGAGATGAACGCTCCAGAGAAGAGACCATACAGAGCGGCGAACACGATGATGGCAACGAGATCCTTGCCAAACATCCAGAAGACGAGGCACGAGAGTCCGGAAAAAAAGGCAGAGGGGAAGAGGAGGTTGAATCGTCCTAGCTTGTCGGACAGCCAGGCTGGTGCGATACGACCAAAGATCCCGCCGGCATTCATGACCGACAGAACACCAAAAGCAGCGCTAGATGATATGTTAAGAGACTCGGCGTAGTTTGATATGTAGAAGTATGGCGTGAAGATGCCTAAGTGGGATCAGATGCTTTGGGGAACACGAGACACATAAAACCCATACCTAAGCAAACAAAAAATGAACCCGAGACGAGGAGTAGAAAGCGAGAGTCCTTAATAGTCCGTACATCCGGCACTAGACGTGCTTTCTTGTTTATGGGATGTCGAAGTCTGACAGTAGGAACCGCCACAAGACCGAGGACTGCGGTCACTAGTGCTGAAATCCTAACCGTCCATCCAAAACCGATTGCATTGAAGAGGTAACGAAGCATGATCGGGTAGACGACTCCCCCTAAGTTACTTTAGGTAAGGATTCACAGTGGAGCAGAAAACACGTTACCAAGACCAGTCCCGGCTGAGACAATACCTATAGCAGTAGCACGATATTCGTCGAAGTATGTTGCAACGCAGGATATCGTCGGGTAAAAGCTAGATCATGGTCAAGTTGGTACTGGGGCATACTTCGAGAGAATCAAACGCACAGCATTGCGACGCCCAATCCAAATAGAAAGCCTTGGGCCAGTAAATACTGATAAAAATGAACGCAGACGCTGGTGAGCACAAGACTGGTAGCCAGCACGACAGATCCAGAACAAAGCAGCCATGTGGGACCATAAGCATCGAAAAGACAGCCTATCGGCCCACCCTGAAATAAGGCATCACCAACAAGCCACAAAGGAAGGAATCAATATACCATGACGAAAAACATCCACAACTGTAACGATCCTATCCATGATATGTTGAAAAGCGAACTGGAGGAGAGTTGATGGGTTGAGTACCACGTCTGAAATGTTCCAAACGCGCTGAGCTGTCCGAAGGAGCAGAAGAGAGCGAGGAATCCTCCAAAGACGGCCACCCAAGCCCTGAGTCTACTGTCTGTTGCATCGTCGCCTGTGGCGTCTATGAGCGGCGTGTCCGGCTGTAGCGTACTAGTTGGTGGTGAGACTTCACTTGTCCCCTCGACGCTCGACCGCGTTGGCAGCGATGATTGTTTTTCAACATCAGTCATTGGGTTGGTCGTCCCTACTCGATAGGGTAGAGAAAGGAGGGCAAGGGGGAGTCGCAGCGGGAAAGGCGCTACGGAGACCACGAGCTATAAAACAGGCCGCAGAACAGGATGTCAGATCACACAGCATTAATAGGCTTCCCGAACCTACCGAAAAGAGGAATCCCGCTGCCTAATATCAGGCCATCTAGACGGGGAAATGAGTCCGGACTGCCAGCGGACATATACAAAAAGGTAGAACAAATCGGGCGGAAAGAAGCATGCGAACCTCAGATCTCAACGGACAGGTCGAAGGAAGTGGACTCCCTCGACACTTTGAGGATTTGATGAGTGCTTGTACCGAGCCACTAACTCCATCTACTTACTTTGGTGTATACTTGCCACCTCATGTGAGGGTCGCCGACGAGTGCCACGTTCGAAACACAAAATTTGCTGTAAACGTTCTGTTTTAATGACGATATCTTTCACCAGCGTTTGGTTCACTTGCGTCTCCAACGCATCCGCCATTGACGGAGTTGGAACGTTTTATCTAGGTACCCGAAATTTTGCAGAAGCCCGTGACGCGGGCATAGAGTGGGAACGGAAATCAGTACGTGCAATACCAGAAGGTGCGAGGATTCGGTGTACTCGGCGCCAGCAAAGGAGTCATGGGGAGTCATGGCGCATATGGTGGGCCAGGACAACGGGTCTAGTGCGCTGTCCTCACGAGGCTCGGGTCCATGAACTTCGGAGCGGAGCTGATGGGAAGGAAAAAGGCCCCAAATGTACATCCTTTCAAAGGCAACGTAAAAATAGGGAGCCAACAGATTGCTGACGACCAGTTGACCCACCATACTCCTTTGGCCCCTTTTTTACCGGAAATACGTGGCAGGCTGAAGGATCCGGTTATGGCAGTTCCTCGGTACGACTACCGTCCAATCACCTGTCAAGCGCTTCCACGCAATCTCCTAGCTTTCAATTCTCGATAGCGTCGGATGGCCTTGTCCCTTTCCTCCTCCATCAAAGCCTTCTGAGTCATGCTCAGCACTCCAAGCGGAACCCCATCACTCTTCGTCGCGCCGCGGGGGAGTTTCTTGAGCTCTGGAGGCTCCTGCGCGATATCGTTCAGCCGGCGTGGAGCGGAACTCGAGACGGACACGAATTCCTTTGTGACGTTCCGCGGGTTTGCGATCTCGTCAGTAGCAGCTGCCGGCAGTGGATCTGAGCCCTGTTTCGAAGTCTCGGAGAGTGTGGGACGGTTGCCTCCCGTTCCCCGCGCCACTTCTTCTCTCCGCACTCTGCGCGTCTGCGCGGATGACTGTCGCAGGGCAGTTTTGAGTAGAGGCGTCATACTGACCTCCACGCGCCTGTAAGGCGGTGAGTCGTGATGTCGACAATCATGTATCATTTCATTTCACGTTGCGAACGCCGCTCACCTGTTGAATTGGGGTATTGTTTCACCCGGCATTATTCTGAGCGCCGGGGTTTTCGCATCGTCCTTCATATCGGTCATATCCTTACGACTCTTTTTGCGAGGGTTACCCTCGTCTGAGTCACCGACTCCATCGAGTTGGCGCTTCTTCTTCCGGTGTTCCCGCCTGATTCGTCCAGCATCAAGGACACGCGAGACTGACTTCGGAATAAGTTCATGTTCTATGGAGATCTTGGGGGCCAAATCGGTCCCACTGAGGAATGTAAGTATGCATTTTCCCTGGTTGAAATGAAAATGTATCATGCATACCGTCGTGCTCTCTGTTGTTCTCTTGCGGAACGTGTTGCTCGCTTATGTGGCATTTTACACGATAATGATGGAGCTGAGCACCACCCGGTGTTGAACGAGGACAGCGGGGAAACGAAAACGTTGTATGATAAATTACGATCGGTGGGATAGTATGAGACGGTCAAGTCACGTGAGCCCGTTGCAACCGGAATCGCGCAAAGTACAATTCGGATCCGTCTATTATAAACATCGACAAACCGGTGTCGACGAGCATGTTATTCTAGCTCCAGTATAAGCTGCCCTCCGTAAACGTCCACCTACCGAGCAGGCACACAAAGCCAACAACACCCATGAGGTATGCAATACCAATGTCTGTCCGCGACATCATCTCCACTGTGGAGCACATGAAGAACGGAACAAACCTAATTTCCGCTCTGGCCTCTCGTTAATATCGTAACCAGGCTGGGGAACTCCCATGATATTGCAGAATATGTGGGCTGTGATTGGCGGGAATACAGATCCAGTGCGGAGGAAAAGATACGAGGAAAAAAGACCGAACACGGTAGTATAAGCGAATTGAAAACCTAGGTCACGTCAACGGTCAGAAAGGCGTGTTGTGTTTTGCCGCCTCACCTGTGCCGATCAAAGCGAGTTTCATGGCCCTTTCGCTACGTCCATGGGTGTTGTATACCTCCCAAGCGTGATGTAAGTGGGCTGTATCAGGCAAGGTGATTTTCGTGGGTCCAAACACCCGGAAAGGAATTCCTACCTGCTCCAAACAGCAAAGGACATAAGAAAATCATCCGTAACGTTGATGCTTGTCCAAAGTGGTATACAGTGAGAACACACGCTCGGAAGACAATCTCTTCCGTGATAGGGGACTACATCACGGTAGCATATTCACATGTTAGCGCAGTGACATGGACGATCAGATTAACTACCCACGACTATAAAATTCCGCATCCCGGCGATGGAGTAGAAAGAGGAGACGAAATCTCCCTGGAAAGACCAATTACGCTGGCCAGGCAGTGTCCCGCGCGTGAAATGTGCATAAAGTGGTCCAAGAAAGAGCAATGGGGTAATGAGATGTGGGAGAACGCCGGTGAAGTTGCAGCCGAGGTGACTAATGGTCATGTACAGCGCTGCCCAAGGCTGACATTGTGAGCTTCACCAAGTGTGGAAAAAGATGAAGACATACATCAGCGTTTTCTAATTCGGCCGACATCAAGACGAACACGATTGCGCAACAAGTAAGAGTTGCGCCGCTAACAGCAACGAGACGCGCTCGAATTACATCTGGATCGTCCCTCCAGCGCTCATTTTGTAACCTGGGTCTTGCGAGTCCATAATCAAGGATGATTTTGGTCTTGGAAAAGGAGAGTCGCGCATCCTTGGAGATGTATATCGATCCGACGTAGCAAGTCACCAAAATACTTGCGAGGACATGGGCAGTGACTATTAGAATCATGTTCACGAGTTGTGAACAAGTGCCCAGTAACTTGCAATGAGCCGCCTTTCCTAGTGGCATCCATTAAGGAAGGTCATAATAAGACAATAATGTCCGTGACCGTGGGAGTAGAGCAAATAGACACAAACTGTCTCTATTGACCGCCCGACCGATTCCGTCCTACACAAGCTCGCTATGCTGCCTACTCTCGTTCGCCGACAGTTCACGGGGCTTATTCCCCCCAAAATTGCAACTCCCTCTCACCTCGTATGTCATTACGATTCCGTATATTTCTATCTATTTTTGAGACAAATTTCAGTCTGCAGGTTCTGGGGAGGGTCTCGCACCTTTGGTCAACTTTTACTCCAAGCTCCCAAAAGGCCGTGCACCACTAGCGGGATTCGACCCAGAGAAGAAGGCTCTCAACCGATTGGGTCTCACAATTCTGTTCTTCTTTGGTGTCGGTTATACCATAGATTATAACAGTACGTGGTTGGCATGTGGTCGTGGAGCTATTACTAATGGAATGTCATCCTTCACCTAGTGCACTTGAGTAAGTAGTCCGTTGGCCTGATCCGCGGCCATGCTCATACTTTGACAGAGTATCATAAGAACCACCCGCACTGAATGCCTCGGGGCAGTTTTGACATAGTCTTGGCAGTATTGTGGTCGTCAACCAGTTTAATTCGTTGTACCGCCCGCAAATAGATGACCTTTGTGTTTTATACCTGAAACACGGGCGTGCGCATGATCCGGTTTGTGAAGGTGAGCTGGGTAAACAGATCCTCTTCAGGTCATCAAGTGGCGCATCGTATGCTCGCAGTGACATGAATGCAGCTTCCAGGCCAGCTTGTGGAGTCGCGCTGAGCTCCTGCCACCGACATGACGCACTTATACGGTGTTGCGAGCCAACGCTGAGAAAGTGTGGGATTATTGAATGCTCAAGACCTCACGTGGGGTTCTCTTTATCCTTGTTGAGTCGAAATCAATCTGCCAATTTGGAACGTCCGAATGACCGTTGCCTCAGGGGTTTTTTTAACCTTAAAGCCCGTAGCTTGTCATCATCACGTGGACCTTAAAACGTCGTCAGCCCTGTCGCTGACAAGAGATGACGTGTCCGAGTTGCTCCAAGGTGCATTACGATGAGCACGCGGCTCCTAATGTGTCACTATTAACATGCGATGAAGATACAGGTATGGTGCAATCATGCTCATCTGGTATGGAGCGAAGATGTGAAATGAGGGTATTTTTAGCGCTGTCGGCTCATCGCCATCCGGCACTGGAAGCAAAACTCGTCGACGTCGTCGATGGATCGTTGTATTTCCTCGCCAAAGTTCTGTTTTCGCCGTCATCAGGCACAAATTCCCCGCAAAGATCCGATGGACACCTACCTTGGTGCAGTTGGGCATGCGACAGTTGGGAGGGTGCCGGTAGCTGCGTTCACATCGCATCGAGTCACAATCCATGATCGCGACGACGAGGTGTCGTTGAAAGTGCTGTCCCACAGATTAGCACCTGCGCAGAGAACGAGGTTGACCGTCAACCTACACCACATTTTAGCCAACGCGTGCCTTCACTGTAAATTGATATTCAGCTTCACTCGCACCAAGTAGGAACGACTGCTGGTCTCACGCTATTTGTCTGCACATTGATGATGCGTAAGTCGGAGTGGCACTTGGAGAGGAGTGTGTAGGGAAATAAAGTTGGGGGACGGAGTATGCAGTCGCCCGCCTTTATAGTTACCGTCGGCGGAAAGCCAATAAAATGTCGAGAACAATACGTAGTGTGGTCCATATTCGTTCTAGTAAACTTCTGCGCGGGCGATGAACAGGTCCCGTACACCCACCTGCTGAGTTCTGTGGACCATCGTCCATCCAAGTCAAAGGATGGTTCTCCTTGCGCCGACTCCACCACGGACCCAAAATAAATCAGCATGTTTATCATGAGGTGTGGCAGGCTGCTCTTTATAAAATAGCTCTGTATAAGCTCTAGGCTATACGCAGCTTCCCTGAGGCATTCGGAACAAAGATAGTTGACCCAGTAACCCTGATCTAGCATGTAGTAGTGCGTCATCATCTCGGCTGTCCAGTACCCCCAATCGGGAGTGTTATTTCGCCGCGAGTATCAGATTCAATTGAGTTGATGTGGCTTCACCTGTGGAGTCAACGTGTTGGCAGTCTACCATGATCCGATTGCGCTGTTGTTGGAATACTCGGCCGAATGTCTTTGAAGCACTTTCGGTTTAAGTCGTTCAAACACTATCGATACCCAAGTAAGTTCAGGGCTGCATACAACTTACCGAGATAAGGCAATTTATCCGATGTCTTTGACGTTACTTTCCTCTCAGTCCCACGAGCTGTTGGCCTGCCACTCACAGAAAAACATGAGAGAAGCATGGCCCACATCCTTACGACATCAGCTGTGACAGATCAAAGGGATGACCCGTGGGTGATTGAGCGAATTCGAACGTGCAGGTCCATCCGACTTCGGGGTCCTGCTATCTGGGAGCATCATACCTCCACATTTCCAGGACACGTACTCCCTATCCACAAGACTTCTTTGTCAGGTATTTCCCGTCAGCTGCTGATCTTGACCACACATGTCGATTATCTCATTGTGGAGAATAACGTTTAGCGCAGACGTGTCAATCCGGAAGCATGATTGCGCCATGAGTCCTTTAAAATGACCTCGTGAGGCGTAAATGTAGTGCACGTGTAGTACCTGAATCAACCTACGTATCACAATGGGTAAATTGCCACGAAAACACTTTTACTGCTATGACATTTAAAGCCCAGCGCCAGCACAAGTAAGGGTACAAAGAATAAGATGCCAAGAATAATTTGCTTACCGTTGTGTCGGATGGACCTCGTAAAGTGCGCAGCCCCCATCGTGTACTCGTGAACTGTGATGATGATGGCATTGCGCCCGACGTGAGCGGCCAACAAGTGGAAGTTTCAATAGTCCGAATGCTGTGCGAAACACGTTCCACCGTTTGAACTGAAGTTGTTGTCAGGTGGACCAGGCAAGCCGGCGCATGCTCAAAGCTCCGTCCCCATGAACTGGAGCAAAATGAAAACTGTGGGGAAAAGGCAAGGCACGTTATACCATCATGTGACTCGCTGAAAGGGTTCAGGCACTGATTCGGTGATGGTTCAGTTTCTTTCGCGGGTATCGCGGGGCTCCTGAATGAATATGAGCACGATGTTGTATATTGGCACGGCCGTTGCTTACAACTGCGATCCGATTGCAGGCGCAAAGATCTTAGAGATTCTGTCTAGCACGACTGGGAACTTTGTGCACAGGTCTGTGGCAAAGGAACGGCTGGGCGCCGTGTACTAGTAGCAAGGCGAGGGTATATCCCCATTGATGTTGGTTATTACGTGCCTCTTCAGATATCCAGTATGTCAAATATCGTTTGATCAACGATTCAACAGTTGTCATGAAGGCAGGAAGAAAAGAAGTCCGGCAAATGCCGTGCACCGTCACGGAGGAAGTGGGCAGATAATCCGACGAACCCATTGAATTGTCTGGAATCTGAGCGTGTGAATTAGTCACAGTGCCTCTAGGCTAGTGCAACACGCGTACCATCGCCGATTAAAAGGTCCATTTTTGTTAGTTGTCTCTGATAGGCGCTGGTTTTATCTCTAGTTTTCCCCAGGACAGGTTCTCGCAAACGAAAGGCGCCACTGGGGAGCGTTCTGCGCCTCCGACACACATACAGGTTCCCTTCACTGATTTTAGCGAAGAATATGTCTTTCCCGACATTTACAGTTGCCCTATCAGAGGTCGTCAAAGGAGAATCGCGTAGCGCAAAGCGCGTTATCATCCACCCAGACAACCTCAAAACTCTGAAGTTGTGTTCCGGCGATGTGGTTGCCTTATCGCACGTAGATAACGGCAATTCAAAAAAGGTAAGAATCAGCCGCGTCGAAAATGCTCGGCTGCTACCACCAATGCATTTCAAATGACTTACTTCCCCCGCTCGCGATAGGACTTCGCAGTTGGGGTCTTGTGGCCGCGTATAGATGTCTCAGAAAATGGCAAGTATTCAGTCGCGTGTCGACCATTGCTGTTGCGTCGCTAACTTTGTGCTCATGGTTACCTTCGCGCCAGCAATCTTGCTATCACCTTCGCTACTCCTTACGGCCCGGGTTGAGGAGGGTCACCAGGTTCGAATTTCCCCCCTGCAGGGAAACAACGTTGGCAGGGACGACTTGTCACTTCCGTCTTGGCGTGATGCCCAGGGAGCCGGATACATTCGTCTGCGAGAAATCTCCAGAGGTTCGGTCAAGGGGGGACCAGCCAACACTCCCAGCTCTGGAAAGCGGAGAGACTGGCTTGCAATCTTGCTACGTGAACATATTGGTATCTACTACTACAAGTGTTATGGTCGCATTCGTTCTAATCAAATTTGATATAGTTGGGTTGAAATTCATCACATCTTCCCAGATTGTGGAAGTTTCATATGAAAGTTATATTCGGCGATTTTGCATCGATTCCATCTCGGAGCGGTCACCTGTCGAAGGTGACTTCCTTGCGTCCATTACCAATGAGGTCAAGTTGCTTTCCCTGGGTTCGAAGCCCCTTTTGTGGACAGCTGGATGGGATACATATGTCTGCATCCTGGAGAACAACACCGATCAACCGGTTGATTATCTTCACAGGGTATGCTGTCATGGGACTTTTCATTCGGGATCTTGTTGCTCACACGTGCGCACCATTTCAGTCGGACATTGAGACCCTTGAGCAAACAACACCAACTGATGCATACGCCACAGTTGGAGGGCTCGATAAGACTATTGCGGAGATACGAGATTTGATCGAAATCCCTTTTCAAAGACCGGAGTTGTTTGCGCATTTCGGTGGGTCGTGTCTGGCGGTGCTCACGAGTTGGCTTACTCTCTAATAATCCAGGTCTAAAGCCACCGCGGGGGATCTTGCTGCATGGCCCCCCTGGAACTGGAAAAACTCATCTCGCACGTGCTATAGCTGCCTCTACGGGATCTTCTGTCATCATCATCAATGGACCCGAGTTATCATCGGCGTACCATGGTGAGACTGAAGCAAGGCTGCGAGAGGTCTTTCGAAATGCCCAGGCTAAAAGCCCCTGCATCGTTGTTCTGGACGAGATTGACGCGTTGGTCCCACGGCGCGAGGATAGCGCCGGTGGAGAGGTCGAAAAACGAGTGGTCGCGACTCTGCTGACTATGATGGACGGAATGGAAGATGCAGGATCAGTCAAAAGGGTTATTGTCATCGGCACGACGAACCGGCCAAATGCAATTGATCCAGCTCTTCGACGGCCTGGCAGATTTGATCGAGAATTTGAGATTGGTAAGTCCCAAAACCCTCATCGGAGGACCAAAAGTTTTACTAACGCGGTATGTCAGGTGTACCAGATGCGGAAGCACGTCTGGCAATTCTGGAGGTCTTACTCGCCAAAACTCCTCATTCCATTTCAAAGGTTGACCTCCGTGCACTTGCGGGTCGTGCACACGGATATGTTGGAGCCGACCTGAGCGCAGTCGTTCGCGAAGCTGGTACACTTGCTATCAAACGATGGGTGAACGAAAATGTGCCCTTGGGCTCAGGCGATCCAGGGATTCCTCCTTCCCTGAATCTGGCTATCGCCGATCTCTCCAACGCCTTGCCATGCGTTCGTCCATCTGCCATGCGTTCCGTCTTCCTGGATACACCACCCCTCAGATACGCTGATATTGGGGGCCAAGCGGGCGCTATACAAAAGTTGCGTGAAGCCGTTGAGTGGCCACTTCTTCATCCAGAAGCTTTCGAGAGACTGGGTGTGCGACCACCCAAGGGCCTTCTTCTCTATGGACCACCTGGTTGCAGCAAGACAGTCCTCGCACGTGCTTGTGCGACGGAGAGCGGGGTCAACTTTGTGGCTGTGAAAGGACCTGAGGCAGGCCTCTCTAGACCCGTCATCTCGGATTAATTCTAATTCCGTCTCCAGTTGCTGAGCAAGTACGTCGGCGAATCGGAGAGAGCAGTGCGTGAGATATTCAGGAAAGCCCGTGCGGCGTCGCCGTCCATCATATTCTTTGTTTGTCTCTCCTCACTTTATGGTGCATTACTTGACTCATTGTGATAGGATGAAATTGATGCACTTGGTGCGTCTAGATCTGCCTCTGATGGAGGAGTATTATCCCATGAGGGCGTTCTTACGAGCCTGCTCAACGAAATGGATGGCGTTCAAGAACTAGTTGGCGTCACCATCATTGCGGCTACCAATAGACCTGACGTTTTGGTGAGATTATCATGCATGATTTTATATTTCTTTTTTAATCGTTCTTTATTCCCCAAGGACTCTGCATTAATGCGGCCCGGTCGCCTCGACCGGGTATTATTCATTGGCCCGCCCGACCAAGAAGGCAGGGAGGAAATCCTGCGCATTCGGACAAGGAAGATGAAATTTGAGCCTGCGTTCGATGTCACAAAGATTGCTTTCATGGTTCGTACTATGCGTCAGTCGAACATCCTTGCTGAATGGCACCACCTAGACGGATGGTTGCAGTGGAGCGGAGATTTCGGCGCTCTGTCAAGAAGCTGCGTTGTTGACCATGCGAAAAGACATTCATGCACTCGAGGTAAGACCTAGCCTTGGAGACACAGTAGATGTCTCATTGCAGTCCCAGGTCCCTCAAACCGCCTTTGAGGAAGCCGCACAGTCTATTCGGAAGCAAATCACGCCCGACATGATGTACAAGTACCATGGTTGGGCTGAAAAATATGGATTGAAGAATGTGTGAGCACTGGATCTTGGGCAATGAGATAAATTTTCAATGAACTGGTAACACGACGTCGCTAAGTTATTGGGTCGTTACTTGTGTAATTCAGGTCGTGGCGTGTGAACAAATATGTTTCGAAGGTCATCCTTGGCTGTAGTAAAAAAGACGGCACTGATCAGATCTTTACTGCCGAAGTTCCAGACTCAGAGCTCGAGGCTGTCGCGTACCTCAAGGAGACGATCATTCGGAAAATTTGCGCACATTGAGCCAACATATCAACTCCTCTGCGACAGTAATGGCCCAGGTGTACAAGCTCAGACTCAGATGTAAGACGTGAAGCTCGTTTGAAGGAACAAGATAACATTTTTGAGCAGCTCTCGGTCGAAATATTCTGCCAACAAGGGTAGGACCTGGCATTGGCAATCTCAGATGCGACGGATCTAAGGCAGGTCGCAAGAGAGGAACCAATCTGTGTTCAATGTGGGATTTAAAAACGAATTAGAATGCAACTGCATTCCTGTCGTCAAACTGTTGCGTTGTTATCACGAGCTTGTAAAACTCTACAGTTGCCAGGCATTCGAAGTTTCCGGCACTTCAAGTGAGGCGACAGCCGTTGGTACGCCGTTTATCACCATCTTACAGCATTCTGTGTCGTTGATTGTATCAGGCTCCGAGGTCACATTTTATGCCCATGAGTTTATCTTGAACGATGGCACTACTTCCCTCACTCATACAATATCATGCGTAGATGACGCGGTCGATGGTCAAGCCCGATTACGGTTTGCATCGCGGGTTTTCTGCCACTTGAAACTTCCTTCGTTGTATAACCGAGATATGTTAGTGTCGGTGATCCGAAATCGTAATTCCTCAGATACTGCAGAACTTCCCTCCATCGACTCAAATCAAGTTTCACATCACCGGGAAGCTTTCTAGATCACCTTATCAACAAGTTCTATCATGCAACTTCTATGGATCACGGAAAGCTTATAATTAAATTCACATCCAATCATTCACTCAGGTTCCATATGTTCTGTGTAGTAAGCGCGCCCCTGACCTTCGTGGTTTTGGCAGACTTCACGGGAACATTTTTGGAATAGCGAAGGATCTCGTAGGAGTTGCCACCTCTTTGCGCCCAAGTAGTTTTCTTGAGGAACAGAGAAATAAGGGAGGCAGCTGACGAACCTTGTAAGGGTATTCCGTGCAGATGGTCTTGTCCACGGGATCTTCAATTTCCATGCGGGACTTTGAATTCGGAGCTCACGCCCAAGTGGGATGACCACCTGAGGATCAGAAAGGACGACGACGAACGGGTTTTAGCAATGTCGTTGATGAAGATTGGAGTAGGTGGGTTCTAATATATTCATAGTGCCTCTGCAAATTTTGTCGTGACTGTTTTTCCGAACTGCGTCCCAGTCTGAGTTGTTTGTACGTTTGCTGTCATTAACATAGGGATCTACGGGTGACAACGTGGTAAGTTTTCCTGATTATTGGTTTCACTATTCTTTCTCATCTCCGAGTCTGAATCCTGTTATGTGGACTAGCACCGACCGCACAACAAGCAAGTTCATCCTTGCGAACAAGTTTATGAATGCCTTCTATGCCTACCTCCGAGAGGCGGGACATGAGGATATATGCGCCAGCACACTCATCGTCTGCGTCGAACAAATCTCTGACTCAAACAGTCCAGCTAAATCCCGCACCGTTTAGGCAAAATGGATCGGGGATGACATCGGCCACAGTAACCTGCACCCTGCTGGTCAACATGCTGGCGCATTTGACCTCGGAGCTGAGGCGAAGGCGCGGGAACGAGAGCGTCTTGAGCGGAAGAAAGGTCTGAAACTCGTCGCCATGCATTTGCATACGCAATTCTGTTGGGCCTGTTAGTTAAACCGAAGAGCCGGTTCGAAGATGGGTTGCTATGCATGCTCATGAGGCGTCGTATCCGCGCGAAGTTCGATGTCACGGTCCGACTCACGGAGCCTAGAGACCCAGCTAGATTCCGGTCACCGATGGCGCCTCGCGTGTGCATTCAGGAATGTGTACGACTGCTGGTTTAGTGTCACATCATACGCATGCCCCGTGACAAATATTGGCCTTCTTCATCGTTACCGATTCTGTTGGATGGAATGGTTCCCTGTTAGTAGTCCGGCATTTGCCGACCTGGGTATTTGTCTCGAGAGTTTCCTTTTTGACCTCGGCCAACCCAGTTAATTGGCTACTCGAGGAAGTGCTTCTACCACCAGTGTAACTTCACAAGCCCTGGGTAGAGGGATCTTCATTAATCATTCTCCGAGTAAGAGGCCATTTGTCCACCGCGTTTTCCAGTTAATATTACAGGAGAGCTTGCGCTATAATGCACGAGACGCTTTACGTTTTAGTGTTCTTGTCCATGCCTCGACCTCTTTCTGGCCAGTTATGTATGTGATCTGGATCTAAAATAGATGGGTGTTGACTGAGTTCGCAGTGATGAGGGTACTGAAGTCCTTCCTTCAGCACCGAGTCTCGAGCCTGAGGCAAGGCTGTTCATCGCGTTTGCTGCAGTCGCATCTGAATTACCCCAAACCAAAATGCACTCTGTCCTTATGGGGTTGATAACAGACGGCCGTCCTGGGAAATCGTCACGGTTCTAGCTCACGATAGGCAACATATGTTAGTCGTGGTGTCTGTCTGAGTAACAGGCATGTCTGCTGTTCATAACCTGTATTCGAGCATAAATCCCTCACGGAAAACATTTTACCCGGACCCTTATTGTCTTCGTTACTACAGTCGCGGGTGATCCTCGTGGTCGGCTCGAGGCCCGACCCCCGAAGGTAGTCTTACTCAGCTTTTTTTGACTTTGGATGTCTGACCGTTGTGTTCCTTCTGGATCAGGTATTACATCGCACTGTGAGCCTACCCAACTACATTGCGGCCATTCTCGGTGCTAGACTGTGGGTTTAGCATGAACCTCTAGGATCATCGGATGGCAACGGCCGATCAACCCATCGATCAAGCATCCCTAAGTGCTAAAATACCCTATCTCGGTAACCTGATTCGCTTCTGTTACCGGACATAGTTTTGTCATGTGTTGGGTGGTATGACATTTAAGAGTTGAATGACTCCAGTTTCCTGACTCCAAAGACCCCACTCACACGACACTTGCGACTCACGAGCTATGAGCCAAGTCGTTCACGAGAGCCCGAACGTGTCGCAGACTCCAGCTGACGCCATCCCTGTGGGCAAGGGTATAACTTCTGGCGCGACATCTGCCGTGTCTGGCCCACCAGAGGTTGCAATCATGCTCGACATCGAACATACCCTTGTGGAAGACGATCCGCGGACTTGGTCAAACACTAGAAAGGTCGGCTTACCATATATTTAAACACTGCGAATGAATGTGGTTAACATTTGAGCTGTTGAAGAACGTGACCTTGTTCATCATTTCAGCCGCTGCTGTGATCGCAGGCATGTCTGCTACTATTCAGAATCGTGAGTGGGCATCCTGTCCCAGGAACAGTGCGCTTGATGCATTACTCGAACGTCAGCCGCAAACGCCCAGATCCAACAGGAATTACATACGACTGCGTATGAAATCAGCATGAGCTTGTCATTCTTTATTCTTGTCCAGGGAAACTTCCCCCTTATTTGGAGTGCAGTCAGCGAGATCAAGGGGAGGAAAGTACGTGATATCACTGTTTTACGTCGGTGTCGGCCCCACTGATCTGTTATCGATAGCTCGTCTACTTGGTCTCCGTTGCACTTTTTACCATCGCCTCGACCATCGTGGCCGTTTCAAAGACCATAGGTCTCGTCATCGGCATGCGGGTGGTTCAAGCAGCTGGGTAAACTCTCCGTTTGGGATTCTTTTCCGTCTACTTACCAATAGTTCACACACCTAGCTCGAGCGCTGTGATGTCCATTGGAGCTGCAACACTCGCAGATATATATGAGTCACATCAACGGGGGTCCATGATGGGCATATTCTATACTGGACCGCTCCTGGGACCCGCCATCGGAGCTATCCTGGGCGGCGGGCTCACGCAGGCTTTGAGTTGGCGTGCGATCTTCGGGTTCCTGGCGATTTGGGGAGGCACCATATTTTCTGCATTCTTGTTTCTATTCAAGGACACGTTCAGGAAGGAGCGAAGTTCGGCATACCAAAAAATCTTGCGGAAGCACACCCAGGAACGCATTGTTGCGCAACAGAAGGAGGCTAGTACACAGGTAGATCAACCCGTCGTTAACGAGAAGACGGCATCGGGCAGTGAAACTTGCCGGGATCAAATACCACGGAGTGAAGTAGAAATTCATCCTGTGGATGCGCCACCCGCTATCAAAGAAATCAAACTATCGATTGTGGACGTTAATCCATTCCCACCATACTTGCGCGTCCTTAGTTTCAAGAATAACATCATTATCTTGTTTGCCTCTGGTGGGTATATACAAAGCAAGGTCCGACGATTTATTTGACAACTCCCTAGGTCTTCTTTACGGGTTTAGCTACAGTCTCACGTACACTTGTGCGCGAACGTTATCTCTTGGTTACAATTATAATGCCATGACTACTGGTCTGGTGCTACTTTCGTATGCGATCGGTAAGTGAATTGATCTCAAAATGTGATATAACCCAAGACGAATGTTTAGGAAATATGTCAGGGAGTATCTTGGGTGGACGGTGGTCTGACAGGACACTGGCTCGACTCAAAGCTGCCAATGGTGGGGTGAGCTACCCAGAGGTAATTCCGATAAAAGGGTTAGCAACTCGAAACTAAACTTTGTGCAGATGAGGTTAGAAAGTACAAAGCTTGCCATGTGGTTGTTTCCACCTTCTGTTGTTGGGTATGCCTGGGTCTGCCAGCAGCGTGTGCATGTCTCAGCGATCTGTGTCATGCTCTTTCTGTCTGGATTCTTCTCAATGTACGCTGCATGTCAATGGCCATCCCTTGTCTGACCCAAAGGACGTTTAGATGGATATATTCAAGTACATTGACGTATATTGTAGATGCCAATACGGGGAGGTCGTCTACTGCGGTCGCTGCAAACGGCACTTTTCGTGGTTTACTTGCCTTTTTTTCTGCAGAGGTTGCGGTTCCACTTCAGGTCGGCATTTGTCTTGCATCCATACGGTATTCTACCCTTATATGTTCCAGGACGCTATCGGTGATGGAGGGCTTTATACCTTGTGGGCAGGTATGATGTTGTTAGCACAACTGATGATATTACTTGTACTCTGGAAAGGGAAGCAGTGGCGGGAGGCGGGTGCCGATGTGGAGAGGCAAAAATCTGGATCATGAATGTTATAGGTAGCACGTATTTATTGGCATCGATTGTATTACCTTGCAGAGCTATGTATTCCTAATGGCGGTACTATGTCGAAGTCGGTGATAGAATATCGCATTGTCATTACTAACCTCTTGGATCCTCGTGCACTGTGGTCTGCCCGGGTACTATGACGGTATGCATCATAGACGCATGTTCGGTACTGTAGTCATATATTCCCATGGAGTGTCTCGAAGATCCTTTGAATGAGTCCTCGCCGGCATTTGCCGGGCGTGGTCATATTTGCCCCCAAAATTCTCTTTTTAAGCTTCCATCAACCCAGTCGATTGGCTTGTCGAGGAAACGTTCTCACCCCCGATATAGCCTCATTCCCTGGGCAGACGAATCTTCATTCTCCGGGTAAGAGGCTGTCTGTTCG
>JBBPUG010000252.1:0-31069 GCA_038094535.1 Tubosaeta aff. alveolata
ACGGGAAAAGCCTTGCGAGAACCGTAGAAAGTGCCAGAGCATCAGGTTTAGAACGGGAACTGATTGACAGTGATGTGAGGGGATGAGCGACGCGAGGAACTAGAGTCGAATCTGCAAGTGAGTGCACCAAGTCCGCGTCCAGGATGATGACCAGACTCTCGAGGTACTTGCACCGTCCCGCCAACGTAGAGAGGCTCGCCAGCGACATCCTCGGTTTCCAAGCTGTCTCTGCATTTTCGAGCGCTGTACGAGACCCCAACTCGAGCCGGTTGAGTAATGGCCACCAATTAGCCATTTCCTCGACGTCTGCGTCCGACAGGTCAGGCGGCAGTGACGAATCAAGTACAAAACGCCTGAGGGGTAACTTCGAGAGCGGCCGCAAGTGTTTCAGCATCAAGATATTGTCCGTAGGTGTGTCCTCCCTGTCAACCGCATACTCGAGCACAAATTCGTGCACTGGTAGGCCGGCGACAGCCATGAACACATCGTCGAATGCCGATGAAGGAGCAGGACCTATAGCATCCACGTAAAGAGAGCGAAGCTTGTCCCAGGGTAACTGTTGAAGTATCAATGCTACCAGCGCTGGCCGAGCGCGGATCTTGAGCTTTTCCAACGCAGGAAAGAAGGGGTTATTACAGGAGCGAGAGATTGCGGCCGCCAAAAGGTCATATGATAAGTGGTCCGCATGTACGTCGAAATCTACCAAGCGCGGAAGGGCGGACACCGTCATAAAGGCTCGTTCTGTCAAGGATGAAAGGTGGAGCGACAACAAGCGCAACGCTGTCATGCCACTGAGAGGCATGTGAAGGCATTCTGATGAATGGCCTCTGACAGACAGTTGCTCCAACGAGGGACACCCTTGCAAGAGCGACATCATACTGTGCACAGTTGTCGAGATCGGATTGGACTTGGCGTAACCGACTTGCAACGCAACGACACGGAGCTTGGGGCCTAGGCACATACGCAAAGCAACTTCCCCGATAGCTCTGCTCTCGATGCGAACCGACTCGAGGTTACTTAAGTGATGAAACAAGTGCACGGAAACGCTCGACGGGTCCGCAACCACACAATGGCGGTGCACAAGATGCTTAACGCGTATGGAATAAAATTGGAATGCTGTGGATGGCAGGTCTGATGTCCGTTGGTCAAGTCGCTATATGCATCTCAGCGACAGTCGATGCAGTGAAGCTGGAGAAACGTACAATAGTATCGTTCACCATTGAGAAGCCCGGTAGAAGAGACAAAAGCGGGATCGCTGACGGTACTCGCCTCCATATGAGATCCAGGGCGGGCACCTTCCATGCTTGACAACACCTCGCGATGCTGCACAACGATGGTTTGTCGTCAATCAGGACGGCCCCAAAAATAAGGCGAAGGATTTCATCAATGAGCAGGACGGGATGCATCCCTTCTGGCTTCACGTCAGGAGAATTTTCGACGTAGGAAGGCCGACACACCTTGTATCGTGAATTAACCTCACCGTTCACCCTATGAGCACGGCGACAACTGTAAAACCTGACGCCACCCAAGCGGTACCCAAAAAATTTGTGATGTTGCTTCCGATTGGCTGGTTATATTACGTGACGGTAGGATGGTGGTTACAGCAACCAGGTCCACCATCAACGTGAGCTACAGTACTGTGAACTAGATACATTGTACGCACTGTGGCGGCTAGCGCTGATTGTGACACATTCACCTCTGGGGGTCGATGACAGGAGACAAGATGACCAACTGCTGCGTCAATTCTGTTCACTAGAGACAACAGTCTGCGTGCGTTCGTATATCGCTCGCTTGCGCTGTGATTCTTCGTATTCTTGTTCCCTTTGGCGCATCTTTTCTCTTCTGCGTTCGTCGTCGCGCAACACGCCTTGGAACATATCCTAGGTATCGTGAGATGGGTCTACGGCAGAGGAATATGAAACATACGTCACGCTCTTTCGTTTGTTGGTAGTGAACGCCCCATATAATAAACGCAGAGATGGCACATGAAGCAGCCAAGGTCGCCTTTGCCCGCTGGGTCGACATGAGCGTCGTCAATCGGCTTAGCCGATCCGGCAATGCCCTGTGGTCGCCACAACACAAACAAACAAAGTTAGCGTCACCTTCTTCCATCACTTTGCTAGATGTGTGACCACTGAACATGACCGCTCTCGAGGTGGGTCCCTTTCATTTCTAGGTTACGTGAACCAACTGTACGGCCTGTAGGATTTCGAAAATACCCTACGAGAGGTCGTCAATGCGAAACGACTCTCTGCCTCAAAAATGAACAGGCTGACTGAGATCGCCATGAAATCACTCGCAGTGCGTACCTAGTGATTTTCCAGCTTCTGAAAATTTGGACCAATTGCTGTTCAGGACGACACGAAGCTTGTTGCAATTCTCTACCGGACTCACAAGTCGTTGCCGAGTTCGGCCAAAGTATCTAGTTTGTATGCCTTTGACGCATTGGCGCGTGCTGCCAGGAGTGCAGTGAACAAACGTGGCGTAACGGGTGATATCAAATTGGAAAAGGGTAATGCCGCAACGTTTCTCCTCAAGATTGAAGGCGTTTTGGATGGGCTCTTTCAAGACATGGCCTCCTTGAACAACGCTGAAGCCAAGGTTAGTTATTGCAATATGATCAGATTCCTACGCTCGGTCGCCGGTTTCACACGAATGGTCTTGCCAATCTGTGGCACCGTATCACATCTTCCTCATCAAGGGTAGTTAACAAAGTACAACGTCTTACTTGATTCTAACCACAGGAAAAGACGAAGAAGGTTCTTGACATATGGGTCAAATCGAATACATTTCCTTCGGCGGTGCAGACACGTCTGAGGGATATCTTGTCGGACATACAAAAAGGTGCTTATCTGAACCAAAACATGTGGCCGCTAAGTATTTCTGTTTGTGTAATTCTACCTATTGTTTCTGGCCTTCTCGCCTCCAATGAAATGAGAATATCAACTGAAACGTTATTTGGTTTCCTTCGTCAGAGACCGCTGTAAATCTGGCACCGCCCACCGATCCCCGCACAACGACAGAAGCGCCCATGCCGATCACGGCATCTCAGCCCGCTCCTCAAATCCCCGCCGCTGCTCCTCCCAATGTACAAGCTGCGTTGCTTGCCTTGCTGGGCAAAGCAGCTCAAATCACTGGCCAAAGCCAATCTCCCACGTAAATAGCATTGTCTCTTACCTTTTGCATTCAATACTGACGAATTGCAGTAGTCAAACACCACCAAACACAGACCCCCAACTTCAGCAAGGTCAATTGGCACTCTTGCAGCAGCTGGCCCTCACTGCCAAACTTGCCAATGGCTCTTTGACACCCCCCTCGGGACAGACACCACCACCTATGAACGGGAATCCTTCCCCAGCCATGGCTCCTGCGCAAGAGCTATCGTATTTTCCGCGGCAGCCTCCAGCAACAGCTCCACGTTTTGATACTCCAGGGGACGCACGGTATAGTCGTAATGGCTACCTAGATCGTCCCCGAAATCGCCATGATTTCCGTGACGAGCGACATCCACGTGGTGGCGCTCGTGGTCGTGGCCGATGGGATGATCACCACAATCCCGATCGCTTCAGACATCGCGAGCGGGATTGGGACCCTTCTTCCCGCCAAAGACACAGCCGCTCACGCAGCCCGCGCAGACCCGAAGAACGTCTCAATATGCGATCAAGTAGCCCTCCTCTGACCGATGGAGAACCACGGCATCGGCCTGAACTGCCTGCTGGCATGCATGGCAAAGACGAGTTTGGACGTGATATCAGGGTGTCATCCAACTCGCCCTCTAGATCCACATCAGCGGAAGACACGCAGACACCTGCGCCGATGGAAACGTCTGTAGAGCCTACACCTGGAGCCCCGCCAGATAATCATATACCTGTATCTGATCAGTTGCCCTTGGTGGCTACGAGTACACCTGCACAGAGTACTGAAACGCATACCCCGGGCCCCGCATCGCAGCAGCCTGGTCTTGACCAGTTTGATTTTGCCGCGTTTGACGCTACAAAGCCGTCATCGTGGGAAGCGCTAGGGAACATGTGGCAGACTACGTACGGTTGTCCTCCGTCACAGGAGGAACTGATGCACTTTATGATGACTGGGACCATGGCTGCTGCCGGGATGATGAACGGCGGGTATAGCGGCAGTGTACAAGGGAACTGGGAAGACCACGGTTCATGGCGCGGCGGTGGACCACGAGGTGGCAGGGGTAGGGGCAGAGGAAATTACATGGGTGGGCGAGGAGGCCACGGCAACTGTCGAGATGAAGACATGGAACAAGCTGTTGTCTTGAGCGGAGACGCCGAGACGGATCACACGGACAAGGTAGACGAATCTACGGTAGAGACGGTCGGAAACGCTGGCGGTCGAATGCAGCGGGTCGGGGACAACTGGGTATTCGTGCGGGGTGAAACAGCGTCAACGTAGCATACTTTATCACATTTATCTGTAGAGCACCATTACTAGTCCGAACCATGCGCCTCACCACACTCTGGCGCTTGTCCCAGTCCGTTCGGTCGCTCCAAACCGCGTCGACCGTCAACGCGGACGAGATCGCACATTTCTCCCGCCTCTCCTCGCTGTGGTGGGACGAACACGGCGAGTTTGCGCTCCTCCACCGCATGAACCCAACCAGAGTCCAATACATCCGCGAAAAACTGATCGAGACCACGCGCGAGGAACAGGGAGAGGACGCGGGAGACTGCATGGAACGGAGGCGTGACGTTCTTCGCGGGCTGGACGTCCTCGACGTCGGGTGTGGTGGCGGACTGCTCTCGGAAGTAAGCTCGCGTCCGCTCTCTGGGTACACCGACTGAACGGCGCATCGCAGAGTTTGGCGCGGATGGGCGCGCGCACGCTGGCCATCGACGCCTCCGAGTCGAACATTGGCATCGCCTCTGCCCACGCCAGCGCCGACCCGGCACTGTCCTCGTCCGACCGACTCGCGTACCGCCACGCGTGTGCAGAGGCGCTTCTGAAAGAGCCCACGCGGTTCGACGTGGTGTGCTCGATGGAGGTCCTCGAACACGTCGACAACCCCGCCGGATTCCTGTCGACGTGTGCCGAACTGGTCAAGGTAAGCGTCCAGCCTGGCGTATGGCGTCGGCCCCGTCTGATCCTTGGCAGCCTGGCGGACACCTGTTCCTCTCGACGATCGCTCGTACGCCGCTCTCTTATTTCCTGACAATCTTGGCAGCGGAGCACATCCTACGCAAGGTCGTGGTTGGCACGCACACGTACGCCAAGTTCATCAACCCTTTGGAGCTCGTGTCGTTCTTCTCAGAGTACACCTCCTCTGGCAAGCCATGGATAACGCGCACGTATGCGCACGGCCTTCCCACCCGCACGGAGGCTGAAGTACGAGGCCTCATTTATCTCCCTTGGAGCGGCAACTGGCACCTCATGTCCCGTGGCGCGACTCAGTGGGGGGCTGCGGAATGCAACTACTTGTTCTGGGTACGCAAGCCAGTCGAGTCGTGATATACAACACAGTCAAGGGTTCTAAAATACATAGTCAATACATACATACCCACAACGGTATTATGGTGCAATCCTGAGAGTGAGTGAATAAATAGTCCACTGGGCTATCGTAGAAGACGGAAGGAGAGTGGTGGGGTTAGGACATCAGTCTCTCACCCCATACAAGTCGTTGGCGATGTGCCCGGTAGGCACCGCTCAGCGCAACGAGGGTAACCCACAAAAAGGTAACCATGAGCACCGCGCATGCAACCCGCATCAGTGCTTTCCATCTCCACGACACTGGCGCTGTGGACGTGAATATGATGAGCCGCCAACGTTCACGAAAGTCCGTGTTCAACCACATCAAATTGCTGACGAGTTCCTGGGCCTGGCAGTACATGTCAGTGCTTTCAAACGACGTCACGCGAACGGCTCACTTTGGTCCGACCGGAGTCGTACGCATGACGAATGTCGGCAACACGGGAGCGGATGCGAGGCAGCGTCGTGGAGAGATCCTGGAGGATGACCAACGAGTCCTCTAGCTCGTCGCGCAGCTTGGGTATGTCCGAACTCAAGGCTTGGTCGGCGCGCTGTATATTTCTCTGCCAGGTCGTCAGTCGAGAGGCAAGTGTAAGAACGAGCACATACATTGAGTTCCGCAAGAGCGCCCTTGATCGACGACTCGATCGCTCTGAAATTGCCCAAGTGTTCTCGGAGCTTGGTCTGAAAAAAGATGGACTGAGCGAGAGTCTCAACGAAGGTAAAACGCTCACGTCGAGATCCTTGATTCGAGTGTCATACTGGACTGCGCGGGTAAGAGTACGCTTAGCCTGGCGATCGATGGAGGGAGCGTCGTCGTCCGTGGTCGGGTATCTGTCGCGAGATCAGGCCCCTGACGTGCGCCTGAGGTGGGCAAGAAACCTACAAGGCGTGCACAAACTGGATCTTGTCCCGCCGCTGTCCCGCTGGCGGTCGCAACATGGGAGGCGGAGAAGAGAGAGAGCGGGTCTTTTTCTTTTCCAAAACTGGACTGCCCGCGCCTCGTGGGTCTTCATGTCCGTCCAGGCGAGACAGCGCCTCTTAGACGCCGCCCGTCGCTTCTGCGACGATTTCGCCCACAAGCGACCCATTGACGCTGTTCTCGCTCACTTTTCTAGTCATCACTGCGAGGTCATCGAACATGGCCTCCCGAAATTCGCCCCTTTCTTGGGCAGGCCGTTTCAGGGTCTGGACGGCGTGCGGCATTATCTATCCACCCTCTCCTTCCTCATCACCTACGACGACATGCATTTCTCAGACTATGTCGTCGATCCCCACGTCAGGAAGGTGTCGGTCAAGGGCACTGCAACCTTCACATGGAGTGCCACCCACGAAACTTGGGATGAAACTTTCGCATACGTCTTAGACTTTGATGACGAGTACAAGATCACCCGTTATCAAATCTGGGGCGATAGTGGTGCTCTGTACCAAGCCAGCCAAGGTCGTCTGGCGGAGGTGCGGGCCAATGAGGCCGTCACTGTTTTTCGCTCATCACCGTCCAGGCCACAGCTAAACCACGTACTATCTGATACAAGTATAACTGAGTGGCATGAAAAGATAGATAATATGTACCAAGAGTAAGTGCTGTCCCAAATGCGAGTGACTCATACAGGCCACATTAACAGATCATAGAATAGCGTGAAGTGTGTCCACGAGGATGAACACTAAAGGTGTAGGGTAGGGCGTGAAAACGTTCGTGTACTGTCCGTGTAAGTCGTAAAGATGTGTCAAACATTATTGAACAACGCAGTTGCTATACTTCTCGCTGTTTCGCTTCTTCTGGCCAGAGCCGTCAGGAACATCCTGTTGCACCTTTTCGAACGCAGAGCCTCCGTTTGAAGTGATTCTGGATGAGTTTGCTCCTTCTGACGCGCGTCGACTGCTTTGCGCTACCGAGTCTGGACCAGGTTCCATGATCGAGAAAAAGGATTGTCTCGGTTCTTGACTGGATTGACTGTCCACCGTGTTTGTGCTCTTTGGACCCGTGCTACTGCTCATCTCAGATTCTGGTCGCTCTTTCGAGTTTATGGTGTGCCGGAGCTTGGACGATTTCCGCCCTGGACCTCTGTCGTCTGAGTTGACAGCAGGAGTCGGGGACGGGGAGGCGGACGGGTGAGTGACAGATAGAGATGAGCGGGAACGTCCGAAGCCAGAGATGATTTTGAATGCACCAGGTGGCTTAGGGGGTGAGGTAGATGTGGATGAAGCAAGTTCAGGCGTTGGGCGTGGAGAGGGTGTGGCAACCCGGAATGAAACTTCGGATGCTACGACAGTGGTGTGTGCCAGTGGCGAAGAAGGGTTTACACCATCCTGGCTGTTGTGAAATATGTTGGTGTTGCCCTTCTCCGCAATTTGCGCATACTGCAGGAGATGCGATCGAAGCTCACAGGTCGGCGCTGCATCTGGCGCGCATTTTGAGTGGGCAATGAGGCTGCACCGGTCACAAATGACTGCATTCTTCTTGACGCTTGCAACGCACACACTACAGACCATCGCTGTGGCACTCACTGAGTACAGTGAGATTTCGGGTAAATGTTTTGCTTACGCTTGCCAAATAAGGTTTTTACAAAGGTATGGTCTCGGGGGGAGAAGGATGTTTCATCGGGGAGAGGTGATGTCGGACCGAGGCAGGGACTCCGTTGTGAAGCAGTCGGTTCCTTTCCTGCAGGTGGATCTGGCAATGGGACTTCAGCAATAGGCGGCGAGTCGATCCGGGCGAGGACTTTGGCAACGTCCGTTTTTTGAAGATCGGCGCTGACGCGGCGTAGGAAAGGGATACTGTCCTGAGGTCGGAGTTCCTGGCGGACGGGTTAGCCATGCGACCTGCTCGCCACAGCCAGTCTTACCTTGAGCGCATCCCAGTTCATCTTTAGCCACGGGTGTTCACATAGCCTCTCCGCATCTGGCCGCTGTAAAGGGTCCTTGTGAAAGCACAATCGTAAAAAGTCTTGAAGTGCATCGGAACAATCCTCCGGCAGGGGGGGCATCTCATCTTCGACGATCCGAAACATGACTATCCAATCGGATCAACGACATCGGGCGATAGACACATGGATCAATCGATACCTACCTGTCATGCTGTTTGAAATCTCCCCGTAGGGGGGTCGTCCGGTGAGAAGTTCAATGACGGTGCACCCTAGGGACCAGATGTCGGATTTCGGCGAAGCGCCCTTGAGTTCGATCACCTCGGGGGCCATCCAATTCGGAGTCCCGGCCACATTGTTGAGTTCGCGTTCCATCGCACGAAGATTGAGTGAGACACCAAAGTCTGAGAGCTTGATATTTCCGGTCTTTGTGGTGAGGATGTTAGCGGCCTTGAGATCGCAGTGCACGACCTGGCATTCGTGCAAGTAATGCAAACCTTCCAGGATCTTGACGATGTAACCAGCAACAAGGCGTTCATTAAGCTTTCCAAACGCCTTCAGTGTCTGTCCCAGTGACCCACTCTCCGCATATCTTGAGCAAGAGTTAGCGATCAATCAATCAATCAATCAAAGAGATCATCTCACTCAAGCACGATGTTCAAGAATTCCTCATCTCTCATCATGCCCTCATACTTTACGATGCCCGGGTGAGACAAACACTTCAACAAATCAACCTCCTTCATGAGTTGCGTGACCTCCTCTTCTTTCAGACCCTCCAGTCGAATACGCTTAACAGCCACCATCTGGCCCGTGGTCAGGTTCAAGGCCCGATAGACGACTCCAAATTGACCTCGACCGATACAGTTGCCAAGTTGCTTTAAGTAGATACATTAGTGCACAAAGACCACATTTCCGGACATACACTCACAAATCGGACAGCCGCTTTCCCCTCTTCTTCGACTACAATCGTCTGGCGTGCAGCGCAACTATCTATCGACTCGCGGCCTGGTAAATCACTTGAACTTCTATTAATTACGTATCTCAAGATCAGCAAATCTCCCCATACCTGGAACGTCGTTGCCTCCAAGGCTCATCGTAAGAGTTGGGTCGGCTCCGTGGTCTTACCCTTGGGTCATCGAATTCGCTGTAGAGTCGGTCACGTATTCGAGACCCATCTAGATGGCTGAGCGGAGAGTCGGGCGAGGGCGATGCCTGACTGCTACGGTCCCCAGATACTGCCCTAGGAAATGGTACAACGGACGAGCCGCCCTCCCTGTCCAGGTCGTCTAAACCGCCACGTGGGATGTAGATTCCATTGCGGCGAGCGCCATTTCTTGCGCTCGAGCGACGTAATATTACTTTAGAACCAGGGGAACTCGGGAGAGGACTATCAGGACTGGTATCACGACGCAGAATAGACTCCTTGGGCATGAGTATAGGTTCCACACTATGCCTAGGACGATGAGTGGGTCGGCGTGGGGAGGATGGAACTGACTCGCTACCGTCATTATTGCGGGAGACACCAAGAAGGTAAGGTTTTCGTGAAGGAGAGGCCGAGGCAGGGCTGAAACCAGGCAATACTTCTTCTCGGTTGGTCTTTTTCTGGATGGGAATGGGACTTGCGGGGAAGAAATCGTCGGGCCATTTCCCTTTTCCGAGTCGAAGGCGAACTTGTTCAGGCTCACGGTCCTGCCGGGCATTGTCTACAGGGGATCGAGCTCGAGCGGTCTCGCGAGAGCTTGATCCACACGCGCTGCTCTCCTCTTCCTCGAGCAGACTGACAAGGTCAGGGGTGGCTGGTTCGCTAGGTCGTCGATCTCTTGTCCTGGAACCATCCCCGTTGAGATTGCGCCTCCAGGCCATCTCCTCTGCCAGAGATGCAGCTACAGAACTGGCTTCCGTCCTGGAAAACGATGGGATCTCTGAACCAAGCGACGTGGCTTCGGTGGTGACAGTCCTGATAGTACCGAACCTGTTTTGAGCACTGCTGTTACGGCGAAGATCGAATATACTAGAGTACGTGGTGTTCTCCGTAATATTACTCGATGTCCTTGATTGTCTGAGGGGAAAATCTCGTCCGGGCTCTCCCACGGTAGGACTGTAAGATAGTGATTCTCGGGTCGGAAAGTCGAGTGAATTGGGATCAGGCGGAGGGTCACTGCCACCATTGCCGGCATGCTTCAGTTCCGAATAAACTCGCGGTGGAAGGGGTTTAGGAGTCGGTGTGGTCACCTGGATGGAGAAAGCATCGTCATTTCCCGGGCCGATGCTTCCAATTGGTATTCTGGCGTTACGTACCGTACCACAGGACGTTCCCGATTGAGGACTATCTGATCGCAGCGGAGGAAGAACCGGTTCTGGTGACGCCAAGCGTTTTCGCGCAGGAGGGGGGGAAACTGATGGTTGCTGTATTAGGCCGGGCGTTGATGGAGCGGCGCGAGAGAGGGATGGAGGGGAATGAGGTTTATTATTGGATCCCACATCCATAGCAGATTTGTTGCCCCGACCGTTTATCACCTTGGCCCGGCCGACGGGTGGCGTTTCAAATAGCTTCAAGAGGGAAACGATCGTTCTTGCCACACGAGACAGTGACTCTGGAGTCGCTTCGATAAGGTCATCACGATAGAAGAGGTCATCGGAAGGAAGTCCGTGAGAAGAACATGCTGCGAGGAATTTGCTGATGTTGGCCGCACGTTTGAATCCATCTTCTCGCGGATCAATTCTCAAGATAGCGGAAGGGATATATTTGTTCATCAATCTAGGTGGGTCTGAGTTGTTTCCCATTACGCTTCGACAACGACAACACTTACTCGCATAAAACCACGCCGTCTTTGAGCGCTTCGTGAAAGAGTTTCCGCTCTCTCTCCTCTCCAGCGTTACTAATGACCACGGAATTGAAACTTGCGCCAATTTGACTCGAGCTTGCACCAGGCAAAGCTCCACTCTTTCCCCAGATGCGCTCCAGTCGCACCAATGGTTGCAATCGTACCTCTACCTCGGCCCACTGCCGAGCATGATCACTTCGTGATAGGTGCGGTGGTGGCTTACGTAATTCCTTGCATAACGACGAGGCTGCAGAACGAATTAGTTCGCGTTGCTCGGGAGTGGAGGCAGAGCAGAGCGAGGTTGTAGACATATTGAAATTACGATTGTGGGGATATCCAGGTCTTTGTGTTGGGGAAGCGGCACGAGACCTCGCGGTAGAGGCTGGAGAAGTGGGTCGGGGAGATGGTGATGTCGTCGAACGCCATTGGGATATTGAACCCCGTCTAGGGGCTTCCGTCGATGATATATGAGAGCTCTCTCCCGATGACCTACGGGAGCTATCAATTGATGGTCTTGCTGCGGACTCAACCGATGGTCGACGAGCGTTGATCGAGAATCGTTTGCTCGATGCTGGAGGAGTTGGAGGTACGTGTGCAGCTGATGGCGGAACAAAGCCTTGGAGGGAAATTGGAGTAACTCGTCTCGTTTGCGTCCCAGCCCGGCCAGGGCTTGCTGCACGGCTCGGAGGAGTTGACGGCGGGTTGTTGGAAGGAAGATGGGTTGCACTTGTGGTACCTGGCAATTTGGCCGCCGGCCCAAAGCGCCCTCTTCCGCCTGGCGGTGGACAAGGAGAGTCAGGCGGACTTGGCAAATGACCACTCCGTCGGGAAGCGTCAGATGACTGAGCATCGGGCAATGGTGTTGTGAATGGGGGGGTTGGTCTAGCTTTACTGCCTCGCGAGGACGCTGCCCCACTGCGTTCTGGGGATCCGAGACCACTCCTATGTTCCCGACGGGGTAGTAGAGGTTGTGGCGCACTAATTTCCCTAATTGTAGGTTGCATAGTCGCCCGTCGGGTGCGGTCGCGCGCAGTAGATGCTGTCGCAACACTTGATATTGAGTTAACCATCACGGCCGGCTGAGAGATAGGGGAAAGTGTGGAGGGCGAAGAAAGATGAACTGCAGGGGAGGATACCGAGGCTTGTCGCAGGGAAGGGGTGATGAAGCTAGCCCAACCTGCCACGCGGGACTGACCATGCATCTCCGCGTTGTTTACATGCTCTGTACTGACCCTACTCTGGTCAATAGAAGTTACGGTCGGAGTTGAAGGACGCGTGACCGAGCTGCGAGGAGCCCGTCGAAATCCTACTTTGAATTCGAGTCGCTCCAACATGCCTGACTTGGCTTTTTCATTGTCCTTGAGGTTATCGTCAGACGTCTTGTCCTTGTCCTTTGGTTTGGCGAAGGTGTCATCAGGGGACGTGGCCCTGGCCCTCGAACGAGTTGCAGTCCTGAGACCGTGTTCCAAGGAAGTTCGGATGCGTTGTTTAAATGTCGTTTGCGGAGACCCAGGAACGTCATGGTATGGCGACAAGGTGGATGGCTCGGCACCCTGCGGCGCAGAAAGGACGAACGGGATAGGCTGGGTGTTGAGATTGCTACGGTGCTGCGAAGCCATCGGGGAAGGATCGAGAAAATGGGGTTCAGAGGAGCTAGACGGTGCAAGAACAGCCATGCGTGGGCCGCATGTAGTGCACGATCAATGTAAGACGAAAGAATGTAGTAAGAAAGGACGGGACGTGGGTTGCGCCGAACGTGAAAACGGACGCGAGTGGGAACGTGTGCGATAAGAACAACGCCAGCCTGAGGGAATATAAAGCAGAACACACAGGAGGTCAGTAGGTTGTCGTAAGAGACACATGATGGGCAAAGAAGGAGAACAGAACAAAGCCGATGGGACATATTGGAGTGGCCAACGGAAAAAGCCTCAAGGGAAATGAATGAAGCTGACCGGATGTTGCCTTGATGGTCGATCCTGCACTGGTTCCCAGGCGTCGTAGACGTAAAGAGGGGGTGGGACTGAGCGGTAAGATGGCGAGTAGGGAAACTGCAACCCAGAGTGTCCCGCAGGAGCGGAAAGAGGTATCACTCACGGAAGCAACGTGGGCTGTGGAAAGGCGCTCGCGCGAAGGACATGGCACGGTTATCGTGGGAGGTGGGGAAGACCCTATATGACGTCTCGGGGCCAATGGCTGAATGGCAATGTGTCAAGCCTCGGTCATGGAAATGACGCCAGCGCGTGGCAACTTTGGCAACGCCGTGCAGCAACGACGTCTGTAGTTGTGTGCTCTCCGGCTCCGTGCCGTCTCCACAGGTGGACTCATAAGCTGGCAATGAATCTGAGTGGCGCACTCGCCTGGAGAGCCGTACTCACCCCATTTAGTACAGCCCCGTCGCTGATTAGCTTTATTCAAATGGATCACCATCACCATGCGGGTTGGTTATGACACGTGACAGCATACAAGGGGGGACATCGCCTCGTCGTGCAGGTCAATGCGCGACCGGGCGTCGCGCACGTCGAGGTCCATCCGCACACGACGCGATCATATCTGGGCGCCACATCAAAAAAGTGCGGAGTTTGAATTTACTTGTCCTCTTGACTCATCGTCATGCCCGCCCGCTCACGACCCAAAACCCGCGCAAAGGAAAAGCTGTCGAGGTCGGACGACACCATGAGTGACGTTGAAAAGGAGAACAGAAGAGCAAGCACGAGATCAAAGGTGCAGCCAAAGCCCGAGCAAGGCGCAGCACAGCGAACCGACACGACATACTGTATATGCAAGCAACCCGACGATGGATCTCCCATGGTCTGCTGCTCAGAGTGTAGCGAGTGGTGTGTACTTTACCCGCGGTCAGCCTGTCTCACCCATACAAGCCTTCCAACACCAGGTATCATTTCCGTTGCGTAGAGCTCAGTATGGAACAGGCGGAAGATCTTGGTATGTCCTCTCATCGTCCCGCATCTCTCTTTTGCTCACCGTTTCTGCAGAGGTGTATGTCTGTCCTACCTGTACCGAAACTACCGGTCGACGCATGATCAGTGAGTGTCACCGGTTTCCTCTTTACGACAATGCGCGGCACTCCCGCTCCTGCACCATGTATATCGAGCATATAAGTTCTGTACCACAACTTGTTCGCTATCCGTCTGAGGCACCTGTTCTCGCGCTTCTCTGCCAGACCATCCGTCCCTCGCATGATGGTTGCTGTCATAACGGTCGTGTCCATGCGTCTGCAGCCCGTTGGGCTCTGCATCTTCACAAGCTGAGAGGCTTTACGTTATTGGCGAGCAGCTATACCTGTTGAGTCAGATGATCTGGTGTGGTTTGAGCGCCCTGTACGTTCGTAGACGCCAACGGCCAGTCTGAGCCTGACAACGCGTCCAACGGTGTCGCCTTCCTTTCCTGTCCGCTTTCGTCGTGACTTTCCGTGGCGACATGTGCTGACCACACCAATCTGTCCGCAGTGCAGTGGGAAGGCCAAGATACCCACCCAGACCTGATCAATGCTGTCCACGATGACGAGCCACCAAAGGAGTCTTTGCCACCTCCAACGCCACCACCCGCGCTATCGCCCTCCGAATCAGAGGAAGAGCCCGATAGCGAAGATGAATATGTGGCAGAATCCGAAACCGCAAGAGCAAAGAGACCTTTTAGGGTGTGTTCTCCCGGCCCGTGTCTCCCTTACCTGTCTGCTGATACACGGCATCTATAGCGCAAGGCGCGCCACGCTGCCTATTCATCAGATTCAGACCACCATTCCGACACTCAGGCCCATAATGTAGGCTCGCGCAGGTTTAGCACCTCGTTCTCTGAAGACAGGAGAGCTTCACCTCACCTTAAACGCAAATCGGGCGTCTCCCATCAGGCAAGGGACCCCAAACGCAAAAAGTCCTCAGATGACCCAGTCTCCGTGGACGATGACCCTGCCAGGAAGTACTGTCTTGGGAAACTCCAAGACATGTTTCGTCCGGTCTTCTTGCGATATCCACAAGCAGGCATCGATGATGAGTCAGGCAACAAGGTCGAACTGAACGCAGAGAATCTCACCGACGAAGACAAGGAACGACTGCAGAGCGAGGCAGACGTCTTTGCGGCGGAACTCGAGGAGTGTCTGTTCGAACTCTACGGCGAGCCTGATAAACACGGCAAGCAAAGCCCTGGGGCCAAGTACAAGTAAGCCGGATGGAAATAACAATTGGCCTCCTCATCACTCATTTCCTAATTAGGGAACGTTTTCGCATGCTTACTTTCAACTTGAGTAAGGAAGATCGTGTCGTCATTCACAAGCGCATATGTTATGGCACTATCTCCGCAAAGGAGCTTTCCCAGATGAGCTCTACGGATTTGGCCAACGAAGAAACCAAGGAGTCCATCAAACTCGCCGAAAAGGAGGCCTTGGAACATTCCATTCTTCAAAAGACTCTGATCCCGCGCGCAAAGATCACCCACAAGGGTTTGCAAGACATTGAGGATGTCAACGGAGAGTCAACGACCTTGATGCGCGAACGAGAAAAGGAGCGCGAAAAAGAGGAAGAACGTCGGGAAGAGGAACGTCGGGAGAGGGAACGGCAAGCGCGACTCAAGGCCGCCGAGCAGCACCAACGGGACAGAGCCGGTTCGATTTCCCAAGGGTCGATCCCACCCGAATCACCCATCGTACCACAGAGTGCCACGTGGAGCGGTCCACTCCCTATGCATCATGACAACTATTCACCTCCTATTGGCGATAATATCCGACCCCCAATGCACCCCCTGTTTGCGCCGTCTACATCTGACCTCCAGACCTCTCCCGAACCTGAATTAGATATCGCAGATCTCATCCACTTGGATGACGAGCCCGCCCCTCAAGACACGTTTGATGATCATTTGCTCACGCCCGCTTTGGATACCTCCGTCATGTCTTTGGGGCCCGATACACCGGCCACAGCGCCCCCCGAGTCTGCACCCCTGCTACCATTGGACGTTCCTACCGTTTCTTCCGAGCCATCTTTTGTGATTGCCTCGTCGCCGACGCAACCAACCAAGCCAGAGACTCCCGCTCGTACATCCTTTGATCTGAACGCTTTGTGGTCATCTCCGAGATCTGAGGCCGTCCAGCGAGAGACGGAGAAAGAAGCAGCCCCAGGACTCCACCAACAGCAGGAACAGGAAGACAGAAGCCACCCGATGGAGGTGGACACTCTTCCCCGCGAGGCAACCGATCAAGATTTTGATATGTTCTTGGAAAAGGACCAAGAAACGGAAATTGCCCAAGACAGGCGACCTCGTGACCCAGAAGCAACGTTTCAGGCGGCCGCGCCGGTATGGACGGGAAAGGTGAGGAATACAATTATTCCAGCAGGGTGGCTCTCGCTCATTTCCGTCCTAGATTGCTATGCCTGTGGATTCTTCCATTCCCCAGTTGGCATCTGTTGTCGCCCGTCAAGTGGGTGGTCGGACCTTGAGTGCTGATTCTCCTCTTTGGAGAACTCTCTTTCCATCTGATACGCTCCGGATCGACGGTCGGGTGCCGACAGCGAGCTCTGCGCAATTCCTATTGCAAACTAGGCTGAATCCGCAGAAGGAGCTCATTGCATGCGCCTTCTCTTCAGAAGGGGGCGATAGTGCACTCCAAACGTTGAGTGACTTTCTATTGCACAAAGAGTGAGTTCATGGAATTGTATGGAATGACCGTTTCATTTAATGTTCCTCATCTCCAGTCGCCATGGTCTTGTGTTCCCATGGGGCCATCAGCCCAAGGATTACCAACCTGGAAAGGAGCTCTACATGATACCGCTTTTGGCGAGCATGCCATTACCTGATTTCATCGAACTCCTGGATGAGCTTCGTCTCCCCAAGGCCCGCCAGAATAACTATGTAATCGGTATCTGGATCCTTGTTAGGGGGAAACTTGCTCCACCGCCCGCGCCACCAGCCACCCCGTCAGTGCCCAATGTAGCTCTGTCACAGCAGCCCCGACCGCCAACGTCAACTTCCACCCCCACCATCCCCGCAGCCCTCCAAGCCTTCCCCCAGCTTGCCAACGTTGCGCTCTCACCTGAAGTTGCCGCTCTCACACCTGAGCAAATCCAGGCAATCTTCCGTACCTTGTCGTCCGGCAACGGCGGCATCCCCGGTATCTCTGGCGGGCTCGCCACCGCAGTGGCCAACGTTGCGCAGGTGCCCCCACTCCTCCCATCGGTGCCTCCGACGATACCCACGACTCCGGTGCAGCACGGGCCACCGCGCTGGCCCGGCGCACCGGGTTTTCCAGTTCCCGGTCCGCTGCCTCCCGCTGTGTCCAGCGCGGGGCAGAGTCCCTTTTCGCCCGCGGCTGCGGCTGCGGGACCGTCGTTTGTGAGCCCGCACCGTACGCCACCTCACCCGGGGATGTTGCCCCATGCCTCTCCGGGCATGCACCAGCCGCCGGCGGGTCCGCGGGGGTTCGGCCCGCGGTACGACCGTGATGAACCGGATGTGCGGTACCGTGATGAGCGGGCGGACCGCGGGGCGTGGCAGCCCAACGGGCGAGGGCGGGGCAGGGGCAGGAGCCGTGGGCGGAGTGGTAGTGGCGATTTCGTGGGGCGGCCTGTGGATGCGGGGTGGACGCGACATCGTGGTGGTGCCCCTGGGCAAGACGAGCGTACACGTTGGGATGGGTCGCCGCGACGGTGGGGTTGATCGTGTCGTTTGGTATAAATTATCAATCATCCTTTTTTCGTCTGTTCGGATATCTTTGGTTTCCACTCTTCTGCTCTGGGTATTCACGCTGTCTGGAATGAAAAGAAAAGTCACTATATACGTGGCATGTAACATACTATAACAACAAATGAAATTAATGTCTTTAGATTCGCCAGCATCGCTCAACGCTGTAACTGTGCGTGAAGTTGGAGAAGAAGTTCCTCGATGCGCTCCTGACGTCCTTCCATCCTTGCTATCCGCTTCATCCATTCGCCCATGCCTCCGTTCTCCTCCAGACTCTCCTCCACTTGTTCCGCGGTCGCGATACTACCCTGCGGTACGTCCAGCGACGTCGAAAACGCGCCAGCCAATGTTTCTGCGCGGGTGTCCAGTGGTGGAAACGTTGGTCTCCCCGCAATTGGTCTCATCGCTCGCAATGAGGCCTCGCTCGGGCGTTTATATATGGACTGCATCGACCGGCGCGTCGCAAGCCCATAACTCTGCGGTAACAACGCTGACCCAACGACACCGCTGGCGCTGTCCGACGTCGTCTCGTTAAGTGACGGTACGTCGTCGAGGACGAGCGGCTGAAAGATCTGAGCAAGTGGGCTCTGGGCAACATCAACTTTGTGGCTAGCGGCAATACGCCTCCGGAGGGCGATGGGCGACGAGGCCTGTCGGTTGTGGCCGGTGTTCCGCTGTGGAGGCAGGTGCGGCGGTACGTGGTGAGAATGCTGGCCAAGCTCGTGTTCCTTGGGTGAGGGCGGACGGACAGGGCGGAGAGATCGCGTGGACGGATGTCTCGATTTGCCGGATACGCGGCGCTGTAAGCCATGGGAGGGCCCATTAAACCCGCGATCTAGATCGCCTTCGGCGTCTAACCTTGAAGTCATTTCATCCTCAATGCCAAAAATCTGGTGGCGGCTGAACATCTCGAGGCGACTGAAGTAATTAAGCTTACGATGTCTATGTCACTACCCGACCCCACCAAGCCCTCAAATAAGGCTGACGAAACAATGTCAACGTCCAAGGTAATGAAAGGGGCAAACAAGTTGCGTACACAGCCGCTTGATCGAGCGAGGCAGGGTATCGACGACCTTTTCCAACACGGACGAAATTGTTTCGTAGAATCCAAGCGATGAAGTTTTCTTTGCTTGACCTATGGTACATGAGCGAGCATATCGTAACCTTTGCATTAGCGACTGACGTTCGTACCACGCAATCGCGAGGAGGATAGGAAAATTTGAGAGTCTGCGCAAGGATTAAGTATAATGTTATTTAGAGATATCCGAGTTAACCAACCTGATCAAAAACACGTTGACCTTATATCTCGTCAGCGAAAAATCATACAAAAACATCCGCTACCTACTTTATGGAACCATCTTGGGCTTAAAATATTACTAGCGGGGAGAAGGATGCAAACGGCAATTAGGTTGATTGGTGGTTGATAAGAAAACAGGGAGTCGGCCTTGACGCTGATGATGTTATATATCAGGAAGGAAAGAGTAGAGCACGGCCCGAACATACCCTTCTATAGTAGAAACCGCTTTCCTAAACATGGCCTGAGGAAAGGGTAAGGTGGACAAGGCAACAGGGACTTCAAACCGACCTCGGCGGCAGCATCCTCACTGATTCTAGCGAATGTGTTCGACAAAATCTATTCATAAGTGTATCGACACTACCATCAGTGTCACTGTCGGGCACACTTACAGAAACGAGCACTGTTACCCTGTGAGACGCCTCGAATGATTGCAATTGGATCGTCACGCACCGGTTAGCAACAACGTGTTACTCAGGCATGCATATGTGATCATCAGAAGGGGCCCAAACACGGGGTCAAATTGGTCTGCACGAATGAGCCAGTAGAAGTATACGTATGTAAGAAACCAACCTGCCCTTTCGAACCCGCTGGCATCGAGTCCAAACCACAGATCAAGCATCCACCATCCAATAGCGCTTGGTGACGAGGATAAGGCATGACTGACAGGTAAGGGAACACGAAAAGTACCTGGACGAGTAGCTAGAAAAGTTATATCAGTCTCCATCAAACATGACAAAAACGAAGAAACGTACCCTGCTCCCTTGCGGCTCAAGCTGACTACTAGTGAGGGGTACTTGAAGAGGGAATTCGAACTACTCACGTCCACAAAGCATAGAAGAAGCCGCAGAAGCAGAAAGCTGCGATGAGCATCAGAGCAACAAATTGCAGCATCATGGCGCGGAGGGAGAGAACCATGAGATTGTTCTTGAGCGTGACAAAGGCGAGTCTGCAATAGATGAGGAGGGGACGAGCCAGCAAGAAAGAGGGTATTACCTTGGAAACAATAGGCACGCAATCACTGCCAGAAAATCTACAGAGATATCTTTGGCCCATTTTTCTATAATCAATGTCAGCATTGTAAGACACGGTTAAGAAAGAGAATTACGGTGGTAGAGGTTTCCGTATACTCTAAATGTAGCGTAGATGGAATATGCAGTCACTATGATCAAGATGGAACGGCAGTATTCGTGGAACAAAAAGAGAAACGAACCAAAGGCTACATCGAAACCGTTCTAAAGCGTGGTGCTCAAATCAGACGTCTTCCCTGATCTCGATTCTAGTGCCATAAAGCTTACCCAAGTGCCCTTGAAATATACTGTGGGGAGTGAGCGAGGTAGTAATGTGGGTAAATATTAAGGTATACCTTTGATGCCGTGTTCTTGCATGGCAGCGAGTTTCTCGAGAGTGAATCCAAGGGCATATATCATGAAAATACCTTCGGCAGCGTTTATCCGGTGACGCTCATTCATTTCGATAGCTATGACGAAGAGGATGAAGAGAATCAAGAAGCTTAAAAAGAGTTAACACAGTCACGTAAAGGGAGAAACGAAAAGTACTTTATATATTCCAATACTGAACGGATAGCGGGAACCTTGAGACTAGAGAGAGATGAGAACGGATGAGAGAAGAGGTAAGGGATACGCACCGGTAATGATCAAGGAGGGGTGCCTTGTGGGGATCGTAAAAGTGAACTGGAGTACGTTTGTAACGCTGGACGGGGTGTGTGAATGAACAATGGAAGAAAAGGAATGCCTCACGTCCGAAAGGATGGAGTGACTGCTCTCTGCCTGGTAAACACACTTTCCGCTGGTAGCACGTCAGAAGAAGAGCGAGAGTGGGGAGTGATGCGCATACATCCAGATCGCATGAATGACTCTTTGACAAGGGGAGCACTTTATGAAGCGGCGTGCCCTGGATATGATGGCCATTTCAATGGCATTTCCGACGTGGTTCTCGGGATCGTCATCCCTGAGCTGTCTGGCAAGTTCGAGGACATCGGAATTAGCTCCGGACCAGACAGGCCAGGACGTGGTGAGGGTGGAGACGAGATCGAGGACGTTGTCACCGTCGTCGCGGAGGATGCGTATGGCGAGGAGTTCACAGAGGGCAGCGCGGGAAGCAGAGATCGGGCCACTCGTGAGGTCGTTCTCGTTGCGAATAAAGTAGACTCTGTTCAAAAGGAAAGCAAACACGACGGATTTGTTTCCTGCGCGCTGGATGGCATTATACTTCTCTTCGAGGGGGCGGACAAGGGTGTACGTAAGGTCAGGTCCTGTGAGCTGTGCAAGAGATGAGATGAGATCGGCAAACGAGACCAAGACAGACCGCTTCACAGGAGAGAGGTGTGTCTGTGCGCAAGTGGGTCACCAAGAAGCATAAAAAGGCGAGATACGCACCGATGTAACGCTGCAGACGGTTGAGATGAGTGTCAGAAACAAAAAGGATCACGCACGACAATGTCCTATAAAACGAATGAGCACGTAGAACGACAGCAAGAGCGACACTGACAGCTCTGATCGCATGTATGATAGGCCATACGTGCACACCGCCCAAGAGCGGCTCGCTTTCCATGCTGCAAGGGGGAATTGATGGAGGTTCCCAAATGTATATAATCACGTGATAATCTCCCACGATATTCCAACTCCGATCTCGCGTCCATCTGCTCCGAGTCGCGTCCACGCAGACTCGTCGTCTTCATGCACGCCATTCAGCCACCCCCAGTGAAGATTTACAATGCCGTATACTCATCCGTACAGGTCCGCTTGCCCCCCCAACCCCGCACAGACCAGTCTGACCCCCCCTCCAGGTCTACGAGTGCATGGTTCGCGGCATCGCTGTCATGCGCAGACGCGGTGACTCGTATGTCAATGCAACCCAGATCCTCAAGGTCGCCGGCATAGAAAAGGGCAGACGCACAAAGATACTCGAGAAAGAAATTCTGCCCGGAAAACACGAAATCGTTCAGGGTGGATATGGCAAATACCAAGGCACCTGGTAAACATCCAAATCCCCTTTTGCTTACCTTCTCATTCATCTCTCAGGATTCCCCTCGAGCGCGGTCGCGACATCGCAGCTCAGTATGGCGTGGCGCCCCTCCTTGCGCCCCTCTTCGATTTTACCCCCTCCTCGTCCTCTCTCCCTGCCCTCCCTTCGAATACCGCGCCGTCCCCGCGTCCAATCTCTGCCACGTCTTCCTTCTCCACACCATCTTACACCCAATCCGTTCTCCCTTCCACTTCCATGATGCCTGGCTCCGCCCTTCGTCTTCTAAACCAGGGTCGCGCACAGGGCCTCTTCACACCATCCACCTCTGCCCTCGTCCCCTCCAGATCCGCCATCTTTCCCTCCTCTGCGTATCAGTCCGTCAACTCACCTGCTGCACCTTCCCCGACACCTCCCCCAACCCAACAGTCCCTCAAGAGAGCCAGATCAGATTCAGAGGTCGCCTTCGCCATCCAGACCCTTCCCCATTCCCACCCAGCCCAGCTATCTCTCGACGCGTCTGCGGACCTACGCTCATCCCCTGCACAAGAAGACGGTCCGTCTCCAACCAAGCGACCGCGCAGAGAGCCTACCCCGCAACCCGAACCCTTTCAGCCCTCTCCCCTTTCCACACAGCCTCTAAATGCCTCCTCTCTCGTTGACGCACCTTTACAGCATATCGCCCATTCACCTCACCTCCCTTCCACAAATGGAAACGCGATCAACGGTGTAGACACAGACGCGCTCACCTTTCGTTTTTCCACGAAGCCGCCCCTGTTGCGTGATCCTTCCATTTTGAGAGACGTTCGTCGCGCCCAGATCGTTGCCGCCATCTGCCGACAAGACGATCCAAGTGCTGTGTTCATTCTGCTTCGTGAACTCACCCCAGATCCTTCCCTTCCTTTGGATGTGGATGCCATCATCGACGACAAGGGTCATTCGTCCCTTCACCTCGCCGCATCCCTTGGTCGTTACAACACCGTGGAGCAGCTCATCGCTGCTGGTGCTGACGTACACCGCGGCAATCTCGTCGGAGAGACTCCCCTCATCCGTGCCTCGATTGATACCCACAATTTTGATCAGCAGTCTTTCAACGTTATCGTCCAGGCATTACACCAATCTATACGCACCCTTGATACTTCCAGAAAATCAGTCCTCCATCATATCATGTATCTTGCTGGCATACAAGGCCGTGCAGTCTGTGCTCGATATTACCTTGACCAGATATTTATTTGGATAGCACAGAACCAGGGTGGCGATTTTAAATCCATCGTCGATCTTCAGGATGAACACGGCGATACCACTCTGAACATCGCCGCGCGCGTTGGAAATAGAAGCCTGGTAAGAACTTTGTTGGATGTCGGTGCTAACCGAATATTGCCAAATAAGCTGGGGCTTCGCCCCGGCGATTTCGGAATAGAGGTCGAGGTAGGCAACGCGATGCGTCACGTATGAAGGTGCTCAATCCGCCTTTCAGGAATTTAGCGGTGGCCCTCGGGCAGAAGACTTATTATCATCTCTACGGACGGGCCCTTCAGCGCCGATGCAAAAGAGTCAGGATATCATATCAGGTAGGCTTCTGACACGGTACGATTTGGTGCTCATGCGTTTTAGACATGACGACCATGATCCAAAGTCTCAGCACCGAGTTCTCTGCAGAGATCAAGGCAAAACAAGACTCGCTGGATTTGACACAAGCTCACCTCCGCGCTGCCACGCGAGAGCTTTCAGAGCAACGAAAGCAAATACAGCTATGGCAAAGCAGATGTGCGGAACTTGACCAGGTGCACCAGCGGATACGAAATCTCGAAAAGGCGCTTAAAGACGAAGACAGTTTCGACTGGACGGGGAGGACAGACCTCTCTGGAAGAGACGCAAAGGAAACGGCGGGTCCCGCGTTCCGGTGGCGGGGGCCGAGCTCGACCATGGTAGGAGTCGCTGGTTCGATGGACATTTCCTTTAGTGTGGAGACGGAGCCGCCAATACCAACGACTGATTCTATCGCGAGCCTGATACGATTACGACGACTGAATATGTGGCATATGAGAATGGAGGAGTTGATGGAGGCAAGACTGAAAGCGCTTCAGGGGGCGAGCGCAGAAAAGGAGTACCAGTGCAAGAAGATCGTTGCGCTGTGTACTGGTTTCCCCATCGACAAGGTGGAGGACGTGAGTGGCCTGACGGTGGCGAATCTTGAACTTGGATGGTTGTTTACACTTGAATGTTTAGATGCTGGAAAACCTGGTGATTGCGATGGAGAGCGAAGCACAAGTAGTGGACATTGTCCGGGTATCTGGATTTATGCAAAAGGTGCGTCTTTATGATCCGTCTCCCCTGAAATCAATTCAGTCGACTGACTCGATCCTCCGCCTGGTTGCAGGTCAGGGATGGTGTAATCTAATTTTTTTGTATACAGATGCGGTGCGCTCTCGACCCATTTGCCCTTTTTTTTTATTCCGCCTTGTATCGCGCGCGATCGTCGTTGGTTTTATAGTAATTATTATTGCCCGCACAACCTACACCGGGACATCCTCTGGCGCGAACAGTTGAAAGTTACGGTTGTACGTCCCAGAAGCGAGGAGCCGTCCGTCCGTCGTCAAATCCACTGACATGACCTTTCCCGAGTCTGTCGTAAGCGTGCGGAGCAACTGCCAATCGTCTGCGCTCCACAGCTTGACGAATCCGTCGTATCCTGCGCTTGCAAAGTAGAGACCCGAGCGGTACCCCCATTCCTCCTGCACGTCGTCCTCATCCCCGTTCTTGTCCTCGTCTCCCTCGTCGTCTATACTGCCCATGACAACCTCGCCGTTGGTCGCCGTCGGCAACGCGTCGCTGCGGAAAAAGCGGACATCGGCGACGTTGGAGACGTGAGCAGGAATGGTGTAGAGTGCTTTAAGGGAACGCATGTCCCATATCCGGATCGTGTCGTCAGCAGCACCGGTTGCAATTTGATATCTGATTACGTCAGGAACTTTTTTTTTTCTTTCTAGAAGCGGAGACAAACCCGTTTGGAGAAAAGGCGATTCCAAGAATGGCTTGGACGTGGCCGTCGAGGACCATGGCAGTTCGACCCGTGCGAAGATCCCACACCCTGCCGATGGCGTCTAGACCGCTGCCGGTTCGGTCGGTGAGCGTAAAGCGAGACAAGAAAGAAGCATCGCACCCAGATGCCACCAGCGCGCCGTCATCTTGAAACTCAACAGAGTACACCTCCTTCGAGTGGCCCTCTTGCAGTAGCACCTCCTTTGTCGTGGCCACGTTCCACAGCCGCCAGGACGTGTCGAACGAGGCGGACGCGACGTAGTCGCCAGAGGGATGGAAGGCAACCCGACAGACACGGTCTGCGTGTCCCTTCATCGTGGCGAGCGGCGCATCGCTGGTGCATGTGTGATGAGTGGCGGTCTGTGTGATGCGCTGGATGCACACCTGTCCAGAGACCAGAGGTTGACGCTCATGTCTGCCGCCCCAGATACAAGATTCACCAGTCCGTCACCCTGAGTAAGCGTGGCTTGCGGGTGCCACGCAACACCTCCTACACGATCCGCGTGACCTGTAGAAATGAGTGTTGTTATGTAGCGCGTAGTCTGGTAACTCACCACGCAACGTCCGTATAGGCGTGCATGCGGGCACATTCCATAATTTGACGGCACCAGACCAGCTCCCAGTAGCGAGGATGTTGCTGTTGGGCGCAAACCGAACTTGTGATATAGGTCGGTCGTCGCCAATTTGAGAACCAAGGTTGGCGAACCGCTACCAGCAGCGTCAGTATATGTCAGAGTAATTGACCGCAATTGGCCACCTTGACTTCGCTGAATATCTTTTTGCGCAGATCAATGATGCGTGCAAGGGGTAGCTTGGCGTGTATGCGCTGCTGGGCGACTCGCTTTTGAGCTCTGCCAATAACGAAGCAGGTAGTGTGGTAAGCACCTTACTGATCTCGCCTATTGGTAAAATCCAACCTGGGCAGGGAGTACTCGGCTAAGCGCCTCCTGGCTTGCAGCAGCTCGAGCGAACCCTCGGTGTAGAATTCCTCCTGCGAGCCTAGTCAAGATAGCTGGCAAGGTCAACAAGCTCACGGGACATACTTCTTCTTCACTTTCAGATGATTGTTCTTCCTCCATTTGCAGTTCTTCTCCTCGGGCAGCATTGATTTGAGACAGCACATATATGAGACGATCCCGTCGGTCGGCTGCCTGTTCGTGGGTGAATGAGGTCGCACAGGGCGAGGATTTCCGCACGCACGCGTTCACCAAAGAGTGTGATGGGTTCGCCGATCTCGCGCAACCTCGCCTTGACGCGATTGTCGTCTGTCGGCACGGCCATACTGCGTGCCTTCTTTTTGCGCTCCAGCTCGTCCAAGATGACCTTGTTTTCCATCCTGGCCCTCTCCGAGCCCATGTAGTTGCCATCGTCCGCGAGCGTGTCGAATGTGAGGCCCGACATGGTGGTCGTTGGACGCGTACAAATTTGGGTAGCTCGAGAGCGTTTGTTTGGCAACAGCTTTGGAACTAAACAACGTCAGAGCTAAGAAAGTTAGCTAAGCATTCAATCGCGTCTTGCGTCGGCAACGTGCCGAAGGGTCTGTCTTACGTTCATTTACACGAGCTCCGTTCAATTTTCAGTCGAGTCCGCGTGTTTTTCTTCCTCGTCCACGATGAGCCAACGTCCGTCTACGGAATCTTTTGGCAGCGCAGGCGTCCTCAACCCGCCCACCGCGTCTGGCCAAGAGCGTGCGCCTTCTCCCGCACCGAGTACGGCAAGCAGGGCGCGCGGCGAGGACTACGTTTACTTTGAACGAAGCACCGAGGGTTTCTCACCCGATGCCGTCTCCCGTGCCACCGCTGCCAAGCTTAAGCTCGAGTCGTACTACAAGCTTGCCGTCGACGTCGCCATCGAACGGAACGGCCGGTACGTGATCGTCGATGTGCACGCCCCCTTCCTTTCATCTCATCGCGTTCCCTGTCAGTCGCGTGGAGCTGGAGCAAAAGATGAATCAGGGCGTGATCCCCAACGAGGCCAAGGAACGCGAGATTCGCAAGTATCGTAAGCTTGAGTCACAACATCTCAGACTTCGAAGAACAAAGATACGGCTGTCGGACTTCCGGACGGTCAAGGTCATCGGAAAGGGCGCATTTGGAGAGGTGAAAGAGGCTCGTCTGTTACCTCTAGCATTATGTGGCTCACTCGGTACAGGTTCGGCTCGTCCAGAAAATGGACACCGGCAAGGTGTATGCCATGAAGACGTTGCAGAAGGCGGAGATGTTGAAACGGGATCAGGTCGGTGAGACGCATCTTCTACGTGGGATGGTCCTCACGTCAAACCAAGCTTGCACACATCCGTGCCGAACGTGACTTGTTGGCCGAGTCAACTTCGCCCTGGGTGGTTCAGCTCTTCTATTCGTTCCAAGACCCGCTGTACCTCTATCTTATCATGGAATTCCTTCCTGGAGGCGATCTTATGACCATGCTCATGAAGTATGACGTGTTTTCAGAAGATGTCACGCGATTCTACATGGCAGAGTGTATCCTCGCTATAGAGGCAGTGCACGACCTTGGATACATTCATCGGTACGCATTCACTCGGATCTTACTTGATTTGCGATGACGTCGGGTCAGTGACATCAAACCGGATAACATTCTTATTGACAAGAACGGACACCTCAAACTGTCGGACTTTGGTCTCTCGACAGGCCTTCACAAAACGACCGAGGGTGATTACTACAAGCGTCTTATTGAGCAAGAAAAACAACGAGACCCTGCGCGGAATAGCGTGCAGGTTAACGCAATTCACCTTACGATGAGCCGAGAGCAGATAGCCACCTGGAAGGCTAACCGTCGGAAGCTCGTGAGTTTAACTTGCGTAATGGCCAAGCATATTCGCTGATTAGTCTGTTTTCAGGCTTATTCTACTGTTGGTGGGTAAACCGACGAACGTCCTCTCTACCCTTGTTTGAATTCGTCAATAGGCACTCCTGACTATATTGCTCCCGAGGTGTTCATGCTAAAGGGGTACGGTAAAGAGTGTGATTGGTGGTCTCTCGGCGCGATTATGTTCGAGTGTCTCGTTGGCTACGCGCCATTCTGTTCAGAGAATCCAAGCGACACATATAAGAAGATCATTGAATGGCCTACTTACTTGTACTTCCCTGACGAGGTCCACCTCAGCAAGGAAGCCGAGCATTTGATCCGGGGGTGAGTTGTCCATGGATTATTGGCGTTGTAAAACTAAACCTCTCCAAAATTAGCATGATGAACTGGGCTGGCAAACGACTCGAGTTAAATGAAATCAAAGGCCATCCGTTCTTCTATGGTTGCGACTGGGAGAACCTACGCTACATCGCACCTCCATTTGTCCCAGCACTGTCTTCCATTACAGACACAACTTACTTCCCCACGGACGAGCTCGGCAACTTGCCCGACCAGCTCGAGGCGGTCGAGCAAGTTGGTTCAGACAAAGATCTCGCCTTCCTTGGGTGCGTCCCATTGAACGATCCCTCATCCTTGCTGATCTTTGTTGTTCTCTGCAGGTTTACGTTCAAGCGATTCACCTAGTGTGGAAACAGCTCTATATCCGTCGTCTGATACCTGGCTCATTAGCATAGACATCGTCCATGTAATCTTGGGTACTTTTCTGTCGTAGCAACTCGTGTATATCATTTAGGATTCATGTTTTTACACCCCTGTTTCACGTGACCTCGGTGGATGGTGACCACGTTAACGGCAAGCACTTCGGAAGGAGGCAGCCATGTCATTCCCCATCCTCCCTAGACAAGTCAACATATCCTCCCAGATACTGTCCAAGCTTGATTCGGTGACCTTTCTGGACTCTACCGTTGCATCTTCATGGCTGGCTGAACTCGATGAGTCCATACGAGCGACCAAGGTACGCTCTCTCCAGAACTTGGTTAATGTGAACTCAACTGTGACCCAGAAACGCATCCACGACCGTATGCATGCGAATATCCCTGCGTTTGAAGCCCAGTTGGCCTCGGCAAGGACCGCTCAACGACAGCTGCAAAGTCTCGAACGTGACGTGAATGCGCTTCACCGTGCAGTCTCAGACCCAGAGGTATAGCTTCCTTTTGTCGTCTGAATGACTGTTGATCACTGGATCGTCTAGAACGGTCTGACGTCAAGCCTTTTGGAAGCGCTCCGAAAGCACCAGGCTCTCGCGCAAGCGTCTCTGAACGCAGACGTGCTTTACGCTTCGCTGTCTCACCTCACGGAATGCAAGTCACAGCTCGAAAAAGTGCAGCACTTGGTGGATACGGGCGACCTTCCCGCAGCAGTACCCGCAAGTGCTCGACTGACCGAGTTGCTTGACACAACCCCGCGACCCCTAGCGGAGGCAACTATCACGTCGGATATACGGGTATGTTGCCTGTCGCCCAATGCACGCTTCTATCTGAGTCAATTCTTTAGTCCAAGTTACGCGTGCTCATGAATCGGGTTGAAGAGCTACTGAACAATGCGTACACACAGAGCGTGGTTGTCTCTTCGACAGAGTTCATCATTCGACCCTCGGTTATCGGTCGGTCTCGCGTTTTCGCGGAAGCTGCTGACTCTGACATCTACATTCATCTAGTTCCAAAATCAGAGAACCCTTTACCACTCTCTGTAGTGCTGTCTTCGCTGTCCCCATCTTCTTTGTCCGCACACATGACGAGCTTGCGGCGTGACATATTTGCACATTATATTGACCCCTCTCTGGACCATCCCGCCTCGTTACCATCTGCGCAGGAACAGGATCGACATGGTTCGTTCATCTACAAGCTGCAACGACTCTCTTCATCCACCAGCCATGATTCGACATCACTGGACAATCTGTCATCTATACTGGAATTTATCAACGATAAACTGTTTCCTTGCATACCCCAGTCGCAACGTGAGGCATTCAAGAAAAGTTTCGCCAGACCATTGACGACATCCATCATGACTCGCTTGTTGATCCCCTCCCTCCCCTCAAAATTGGATGCTCTTCCTGCGTTCCTGGAGCTGACGAGAAATGCGGTCAATTTTGAGATGAAATACGTCGTTGGGCTGCTTAAAGGGGATATGTTCGAGAGGGAGATCAAGAACTGGGTTGACAATGTCTGCGCACACTACGAGAGGGGGCGACGGCAACGCATCCTCGGCAATGTCAGGGAAACAATTTTGGCCAGTGTGTCCCGTCCCAAAGACACATTCTCAGCAGAGCTCGTCACGGTCATCAACGTTGCTCAACCTAGTCTGGAACTTGCTGCTTCTGCTGCAACGGACAATTGGAACTCGAATGATGCGCAGAGTTTGAAAACAGATTCGTCAAGCTCGGGGATTGATGCAGGAGAGGCATGGGGTTTCGACGACGATACGGAGCCAGACGAACCGCTTACGAAACAAGGCTCATCCGAGGAACCCGAGCCGGACCCAGGCGAAGCTTGGGGTTGGAACGATGAACCTGCTGAGGAACAACCCGAGACTAGTACCCAGGGCTCCACTGCAATTACGCCAGAGATGGCCGTGGAAGAAGATGTGGCCTGGGATGATGATCCATGGGCAGATGCCATCGACGAGGTAGCTCTGCCAGACCATCCGGCTGTGGCGCCTCCCACCGCTCAGCCACAAGCACCAGATTCGAGCAGTCGACAACCGCGCTCCAATGGACATCCGCCAATGAATGGCCATGCTACCAATGGGCATCACCCCCCTTTGAAACCGAGTCAAAATACCCATCATGTCAACAAGGAGACGTATCTGGTGTCGCTACTTGTTCGACGTATTGTGCAAGCTGTTGAAGACGCTCTCCACGAGGGCAAGGCGCTCGCATCCTCGGGTATATTTTCCAAGTCTTCTGTCTCAAGTACCACTCCCGGGACGTTGATCATGCAATCCGGGACTCTGGTTCTGGAGCTGTATGTTGCATTGCACCCGGTTGCAGCTTCATCGAGGCT
>JBBPUG010000253.1:0-31021 GCA_038094535.1 Tubosaeta aff. alveolata
CTTGACTTTCAGCTGTCTGACTGGTAATTGTTGGTATTCCCTGATAAGCACTTAGCCTATTATATCAGCTTTGTATTTGTTTATAATGTCCATTTGGGTATATCAGCTCCTCACTGATTTCCTGATGTGGGCAATTGCTGCCCTTATTTAGGTGAATATAGTTGTGCTCTATACTTGCAGCACAGTCTGAGTTGGGCAATTGCTGCCCTAATTTAGATACTTTAACAATGCTCTTTCATCTTGTCTTACGTTGTACAGGATTCACATGTTTGATGTTGGTGGTCAGCACTCTCAACGAAAGAAGTGGATACACTGCTTTGAAAGCATCACAAGCATCATTTTCTGCACTGCGCTCTCTGAGTACAACCAAGTCCTATTGGAAGAGAAGAATCAGGTAAGCTTACCACGCTGTGTGTCATTCATCACGCCATTAAACCCTGCCTTATAGAATCGTATGGTCAAATCGCTCATTCTCTTCAAGTCTGTCATAAACTCCAGGTGGTTCTTGAGAACATCCATCATCCTCTTCCTCAACAAGATTGATGTATTCAAGAGCAAACTTCTGAAGGTATGTCACACAGCAGACCCACTCGTTGGGTTCTCACATCCTGTTAGGTCCCCTTGGAGAAATATTTCCCAGAGTACTCAGGTGGCACTGATATCAACAAAGCCGCCAAATACATCCTCTGGAGGTTTATGCAAACAAATCACGTGCGTCTCTCCATTTATCTGCAGTAGGCTCTTGTCTGCCTTTCCGTGTTCCGATGCTGACCCATATCCACTGGTCTCACACAAGCAACGGACACGACGAACATTTGTCTCATATTCGCCGCCGTGAAGGAGACAATCCTGCAGAATGCCCTCAAAGACTCGGGTATATTGTAGGATTTGTTCCTTTGCTTGCATTTGCTTTCTCTCCCTTGCCTGTTGAGCTCTGAGTTGTGTTCACTATCTATTGGTAAGTATTGTCTTGTTACCGACACCGTCTCTTGTGTTGACGTGGTCCTTTGTCCAGCTTGCATCATCTCTGTAGATACTCCTTGTCATTTCCCTAGCATGCTGCTGTACATATCATACCATCACTCTAATATTGCTACTTGCATGCCGCTGCCTCGTTGACAGCTGACCACACAAGCCACCGAATGATTTTTTTTCTTTTTTCCATTTAATCTTTTGTTACCCTCGGTCCTTGTTTACCCGTAGGACTGTTGTACACAGTCTACATCTCCGTTCCTCGTGCACTTTCCGCCTTGTGCGTGTTTGCTTTTGGATTCCATCAGCCTATTGGTCATCATCACTTGGTTGTATTTACGCTGGCATTATGCTGTGTCGTGTCAATTATGTAGTGCTGTATATGAAGTCTGCTTTGCTAGAATGTGTGCGTGTCTGTTCGCTTCGCAGTCAGCGGGCACACGAGGTTCGTTGAAAAATTGTGCGCTCGTATCTAACACGTACAACAAGTATTATTATATGTCCCACATCAGGCCACCCTGAGCCCGTCCTGGTGTCAGCTTTCCCCATCGCTATTTCCATAAGCCCGACCGAGATCGCGCACGCTCACGACCGCGATCAGCAACGGATGTTGCGCATCAAGCAGCTTCAGCGTCTTCTCCATGTCCTCGAGCGCAAAGTCCTCCATCTCCTTCAGCAGCGCGAGATCCTCGTCCTCGTCCTCCTGTGCATCCGACCCCGGACTCGGTGGCGCAGAACTCGCCCCGAGCGCTGGACTGGGCACGTCCGGGGGAAACCGCCGTTTCCGCTTCTCGGTGGTGGTGTGCAGTTGGATTTTACACCCCTCCACGAGACCCTCGGCGATGGTGGGCTCGAGCGCGCCTGTCCCGATGACGCAAAGGGTGTCCCCGATGGCGCGGTAGAGCGACGTGAGAAACGAGGGGTCGGACTCGATCCGGGTGCAGTAGATCAGCTTGGACAGTGAGGCAGAGACCATGACGGACGTGAGCATGTTGCTAGATTTACCACACGAGGTGAGGAGCGGGACGAGTCTGTCCTTGCGGTGAGTCGGGAGAAGGAGGGCGATAACAAACGGATGTACCCGCACGCCGCCTCCCGGAGGCCCTCGTGAAAGTAGAATCGCAGTGCAGGCAGGGTGAGCTCGAGCGTTTGCGTGAGATACGGGCCAAAGCGTTCGCCGAGGACGCTGCAGTAGATGACGAGGGTGTCAAACGCCTGGCATTTTTCGTCGATCGTTGAGGTGTGGATACCAACAACTTGACCGTCCATGGAGATGGTTTCCTATCCCTCGCGTTCGTACTGCTCATCTTCGTCTATCAGACGGGGCCATTAGGATGTCACACGTGAGTCGATCGCGCGCTTACCGTAGATTGACACGTCTGCTTTGGCGCTTGCTGCGTTGAGCAACAGTGACATGACCAGGGGCAGGTACGGCTCGAATTCAGTTCCCAGTGCCTGACACATCTTGGCCCAGGTAGCAAGCAGGTACGTTGCTAGAAGCGTATCGGATGGATCAACCGGAGAATCTGGCAACAGTGATCAGTGAGTCAGCCAGAGCGTGAGTTCAGAAAGGGCGCACTCTGGATATTGATCAGCTCGTCGATGAGGGGCCGTGCATCAGGTCGAAATACGTCCCGCCCGACAGCCATGGCTAAGATGGTGAAAACAAATCGGCAATGAGCAAGGGACCGTACACACCGATAAGCTCTGCACATTCCATGGCTTTGACCAGCAACTTGTGATGGCCCAGATCATTTGCATTTCTGAGCATGTTGAGTAACAGTGGCATAATCACATCATAATGCTGCGTCGTTGAGGCCAGAACGAATATAAGTGTTGGGAGCATGACATACCTTGGCGAGTGGAGTCTCGCTCGCATCAGCAACCATAGCTAAAGTCGTGATGGCCTGTTCTTGAACGTATCGTTTCATAGATTTATCCACTCCAGTACCAGGATCAAGTAGCTTGAGCAACCGTTCTACGACGGGGTCGAGGTACAGAACGAGCACATCCCGCTCGACACCTTCGCAGAAATTGATGAGTGCAGCCGCCGCGTGCGCATGGACGCTGTCACGACCATGTTAGGCACAACCACAAGTGTACAGTGTCAGATCTCGTTTACCGAGGTTCGGGGGCTTCAAGTGTCGGTATTAACGCTGCAAAGAGTTGTTGGTGATAACGATCTTGAATCACATCCTAGCGACAAGACATGAAATCTACTCTTAAAAAAATCGCAGTACTTACTTCCGAGTCCGTACATAGTGGCATGCCGCATAACAGACCCGAGGATGGTCATCCTTGAACATTGGGGTAACGAGGCTGCAGAAATATTACTCAGACGTGCAAGTATGGAATGATGAATGGACGTCTCACTCCACGACTTTGGCAAGCTCGAGTTGCATTACCTAGACCAAATAGTGAAGAAAAGGAAGAATGTGGGACGAAGGACGAACCTTGCTGGTGCCCTCGGCTATGGGAGCAGCCGCCATCAAACCCGCGTGCCGCAATCGCCAATCGTAGCTCACAAGCATGGATGGGAAATATTGGAAAGCGGGTGGAAGGACTTCTTTCCCTGCGAGAGCACATGCAAGGCGATCGAGGGACTGTTCATAGACTAGCGGATAATTTTCATCCTGTGACTCCTCAGATGGCTTCCAAGGAACGAATCAATCCCAACGCTTTCGAAAGAGAAAAAGATATACGTCAGCTTCTAACCACGCTTCTAGCCATCCTCGGGCAGCTCTCCCTTACCTTCCAGACAAGCACGAACGGTGGCCGGCGTCCATCGATTCCCTCTACGCGTTTCACCATCGACGGTTTTGATTCACTTAGCGTGACCATGAGCTTCAATGCTGCTTTTCTAACTTGTTGTTTTTCTTCATCCTCGACTGCCTCGACGTCTGCCTCGCTTGTCTGGTGTACGGACCCGTCAGGCGGAAAACTGAATGGGGGACTCATTCCGGGAAATGGTGTTGCCACGGTCGGTATGGGCCCTGAGTCTGCAGTGGGAATTATGAGAGCGCGCAAGAATGACAGGAGCACGGGAAGGTGCAGGGAGAACAGTGTGGGATGGGAAGAACAGAGAGGGGTCAGCGAACTCAAGAGTGTCTTGAGATAGACGTTCTGGAGTAAGGGAAGGGTTTCGAGCATCGGATGAAGCAGTAACTGCGGGTCTAAGAGTTGGCGATCCAAGGCCGTCACATACGACACGCAAGCTCGTAGGGCGGTGAGGCGGACCTGCGTACGGTGAGCGTTAAAAGCAGCGAGGGTTCATGGGACATACTTCGATGCTCTGATCATCCTGCAGGCCTCTCCGGAAAACAGAAAGTACGGCGTCAGTTTGGAGATTGATGACAAGGTTTGGACAGCCTGAAAAGACACGAAATGCGCATTCACGAAAACCGGGCTCTGGCGCCTGCGTCACGTTGAACGCCCGTGCCTGTAAGGCATGCCAAGGTCTTCCATGACTCATCGCGTTGTTGGCAAGATTGCAGACAGTGTCGACAGATTTCTGTCGCACGGAGTCGGAGAGTTCATAGGAGAGAGGGTGCAGGAGCAAACACTCGAGGGTGGTCAGCGTTGGAGGAGAGCTGGTCGTAGAGGGTGTTCTTTATGCTAGCCTTCCTGAACTGGGCTAATACCTGAAAAACAAACGTCCATGAGCCAGGAGTCTTTCGACCTTGTCCTACTTACCAAGTTAGATATCGCAGTGTTGAACAAAACGAGCAGCGTGCCCCCTTGAGCAGACCGTTCTATGATGTGTACCCCTACAAATAAAATGTATTGTATCCGAAAGTGAGCGCGCGCGAGGTGAGGCATACGAACCTTCAAAGTCGAGGGCAACAATCAATGCATCCTTCGTAGGGGTAACCGACATCCAAACACCCTCTGTTGTCCGCATGGCTGACCCAGCAAACGACATATCGACAAGGTGGTTCAATGCAAAACTTTTGCCGACAGACTGCGCGCGCCTTTCTGCCTGAATGTGAACTCGGTCACTTTGCGAGTAATGTCGAGTGCATGCATGTCGAAATCAAGTACGACCGCATGGACTGCCATTCGGTTGATCAGTGACGTAACGACAAACCCATTCTCGACACTGATCTGGCCCAGGTCGAGGGGAATTCCTTCCGTAGAGCCGAAGGTACTCCAGTGATACGCCATCACGGATAGGTCACTTCCCTGGGCGTGTGCGACCAGCACACAAGCACCGTCAGGTGTTGAGTTCGCACTACGGGGGATATAATCAAGTTGTAGCGTGGCAGGCCTAGTCGACCCAACCATGCATCAATAAAATGCGCGTGCAATAAAGGAACCAAGATTAGGCGTACCGAAACTGGAGCGTCACCAGCGAAAACACTCTCGCCTGGGCTTGCGAACCAACCAAGAGCAATTCTTCGCTCCCGCTCACAAAGCAGGCATGACGGATAGACACCGCCTCAGGGTACCATGCATGCAAATTGGTCGCGCTACCCAGAGCTTGGAAGCCGCGCATATCATCGAACACAAAAATGTGTAATAGTAACTGTGACAACGTTAAAGGTGGACAATGATGTAACCATATAGGCACCTTGTCCGATGATACCACAGCCAACATTTTCTTCGACTCGTCGTACGCCAGTAGAAACTTTTGCCTGATTTTTTTCGCGATTGAGCTGCTTTGCGCGTACATGCTCAATCACGCTGTCCATGGCTGCCAATCTTTCCAAGCAGACATTCAAGTTTCCCGCACGATCGGCGATTACCAACAGGAGTTTCTCTCCGAGCAATTGTCCTCGTCTGTTCAAAAGATAGCTCTCAGTTCGAATACATAGGTTAGGTCAGGAAATCAGGCGCAGACCACGGAATAACCCAACGGCAATTGGAACTGAGGGGTCCTGAGGTGAAAAAATCAATACCAGGTCCTTTCAATGATCAGAGCGAACTGATACACACCTGGCATATCTGCGGGCCCCCCTTTGTCGTCTACAGGATAAGCGAACACTCCACGATCAAAGCATCTACCATTTCCCAGAATGATCAAACGAGCAAAGGAAACCAAGACAGTTTGTACTCACGGAAATGATTGTAATACCGCATCCAGAATTGCCTCGAATAACGACCTTCGCAGAGCCGGAAGGTCCGCTTGCAGTTTTTGCAGCACAGTCTCAATCTCCTTCTTGGCGCCTGATTCCGATATGTTTTGAATTGCGTTGGAATCCTGCTTCCAATTCCTACATCGCTGTGAAAATTGTTTCTCGAGACCGGAAGATACCAGGGTTTTCATTGCGTCATCGTCTAATCTTTTGCTCAGGCAGAGGCAGTCGGATGCTCTATCCAACCAACGAGATGGATTAGAGCGCGACCACCGTTAACAAAGAACCGTGCTTACAAGTATGACCCAAGCTGCAGAGGTGCTATCGGACGGTCTTTGAAGGCGTCTTGTATGATCCTCGCCTCTCGGTGCTCCGCCGTCGTGAAACCTTGGGCCGTCTCCCGGAATAGTAATGAAGGCGCTATCTGCAAAGGACTTGTCGGGTCCGGATCTTCGCCGGGTGCCTCTTGAAGGACGATCTCCATTGAAACTGCCTAAAATTAACCAATCTTGTCACCCAGGATACCGCCAGTGTAACAGTTAGATTGACCTTGAAACCCTCGCGAACCGTTACTGACTCCTCCCGCTCGTTGGACTTCAAATGTGAACATCCGGTCTGACTCATCTTGGTCAATATCGAGTATTTGGTCGCCGTTTGAGTTCTCATCGTCGTCCTCGCTCCAAATTATGGTCTTTGCGTGCTCAGATGAGATAAGGGACACGAGTTGATCACACATCTTTGTCAGGTATCTGCGTGGGATAGATTTGGACATTGGACCTCAAATAGAGTTGATTCAAACGAACCTCATGAACGTGATGCGATTGCGACGAACGGAAGAGGCTGCCGAGTCGTCCCAAGTCGTCTGCTCGGGCCAATAGAGAACAAATATTTGATGCTGAGAGGCCCCGATTTGCTCTCGTGTTGTGATGATATACAAGCCTGAACGGAGGGTTGGTTGCCCGCGCGCGTCAGTATCAACAAGGAGTTGCGTCGCGCTGTCGACGCGGTATCAACTTTGTGGCACACGGACACAAAGGAAGCATACATAGTCCCATCGATGGCTCCGAGCTCCAAGAGGAATCTGACAATAAGCCACATTGTGAAGCCGTCGGAAATGAATCGCCCACCGCCAATTCATGTCTTCGAATGATGCATCCTTGGAACTCGTAGATTCCCATGCCTTGTCAGAAATCATAATTTGCGACATTGTCCTGTGCTGGCCCGTCCTTGCCACTGAGGTAGATTGGTATCAGCTTGTCGATCCGGGGTTATTGGTGGCAATACTGCACCGCGCTTGTCCTCCGCCAGTGACGCAACATCCACTCATCAAGTCTGAGCGTGGGTGATCAGTAACGATGCGAGACCATGAGCGTTGGACTTACGGTAGTTCTACTCCGTTATTTGATCCGATGTTCTTGTCCATGTACACCCAACGAGAAAACTTCAGATACGCATTTTCGAACACCTCGCAAGCAATGGATGCCTGACCGTTCATGTTTCATATCTGCGGCCCGAAAGCGAATTCAAACCAATCGACGACAGGGATCATTGCGCGATCGACGTGATGCCCATAGCTAGTTTCCCCCGTTATCCCATGAGAGCAGGGCAAGTTCAGACACAAAGAGAGCGTCAAAGCGCGCCAAAGCGCTGCGTGTGGCGACAAAAGGGAGGGGAGATGGTGCCAGATGAATGGAGCGACAAGCGGTGCACACCATGACCCAAAACAAGTCGAAACGGGGCCGCTGACGGAAGACCATGCGAGTCAGCACACACACCTGGGTCATCTCTGCCACATACCAAGCACCCCAAACTACCTGTGCACAACCGGAACCCACCGCGTCGATGAGGACAGCTCAAGCCAAACCTACCAGAGTCAGCAGTGAGGCGAGCATGGACCTACGAAGCAAAACGGCCACGACGGACCATACCAATTTGCTGGTGGGTAGAAGGACTGACTTTCCGCTGTGATCAGCATCGTTCCACGATGCGATGTTTGTGAGGGCGAAGATGAACGGTACTCCAAAGCAGTACGGAGATGGCAAGATGTACTTCCGCGAGCAAGTTTTCGCCGTGAGACTTTCGTTTGTTGAACTTCCATCGACCTTCCAATATCACTACTGTACGCTACGTCGATACCTCATGGCACCCAAAAAAAACAAGGATCAAGCGTCTGATGTGGTTAGTGGGCTCAATATTCTCTTATGCACTGCTAATGGTCATCTCAACTCACAGCAACCCACCTCCAAGCCACAGAATTTGCTGCTGGATAGCCGTAACGTCTCAATCGAGAAGAATCTAGATCCCCAAACGCAGGAAAATTGGAGGCTTCAGCGCAGCGTACAAAAGGCCCTCCTTGGTTACACTATCCTTGACCTAGTGGAACACGGCTCAGACCTTGTCTTCGGAACGTGGAACTCACGACCCCTGAGGACGGCTCATATTAATAAGTTACGAAAGTCTTTTGAGTCAACTGGTTTAGAGCGATTCAGTGAAAAAACCGTTATCCCGATTGTTCTTGCTCAGAAGCTCATCGAGAAAACATCCCTCACTCGTGATATCTCCGACACAACGAAAATACCTCTATTCAGCTATGCTACGGGCGCTGGGACGACGGAAGCCTCCATCAAATGTGCTGGTGGTAGGCACCGGTTGGAAGCCTTGAAAGGCTATCTTGATGATATCCAGAAACGCTTTGACGAGGTCAACAAGAAGCGCGAAATGATTGCCAAGATCACGGGCGATGACGTGCTCTCCCAAGAGGATATACGATACTATAACACTGATTCTCACAAGGAGTTGCAACACCTAGGAGGAATTCTTGCGTATAAGGGTCAATGGTTGGTGGCTGTCTATGACGAGAGTGAGTGACTTCATGGCGTTCATTCAGTTCTATCCTAAGCTTCTCTCCAATTTCTCAGGTGTGCTGCTGAAAGAAGGAATAGAACTCGCACAATATCTTAGTCGAAATGAAACAAAGCACGTCTATATGGAAACCGCTGAGGAGAGAGTAATTATGGAAATTCAGTACATGGCGACACTTGACGAGGAAAGGAGGGCCAAAAGAATGAAAGAGCTACGCTCTAGCAACGCGACGACCAAGCGGGCCAACCCATTGATTACGCTCATAAACTCAGAAGTTGCCTTTAATGCCGTCACGATACTGGTAAATTGTAGCTCGCATTTTCTCGAGATGCCAGAAATGAACGTGCGATGGCTGCACGATCAACTTTGTGGCATTCACGGTGGGGTGAGCAGAAGTGGCTGCTTTTCGGAATGTTTGCTTAATATTTATAGATTCTGTGTACTGCTATCGCTTGCATGGGAGAAAGGCTCAATCTTTGTCTTACAGATGGCCTGTTCAAAATGGATGAAGTCAACAAGCTTGTTGAAGAGCTGGCAAGAAAAGGCTCTGATGTGGCATTGAAAGCCCAAATGGTTCGATTGCGGGAGGGTAAAAAGGCAGAAGGGTTGTACAATTTGGTCTCCGTAAGTTTCATGCCAATATTTACCCCATTATGAACCTAATTTATGATTTACAAAGGGGATGCTCAACGTCATCGATGCTTCGTGGCAGGACACAGTGCAAAAGCCGGCCGCTATAGGATGTATGGTCGATGATGACTATTCGGCAGCGTTTGAGCAATATGTATCTCATGCAACGGTGGCACTCCTTGAACATTTCAAACAGCCCGAAGTGCGGAAGCAGGTCGATGTCTCCTTGCTCCCAGCGATGGATTTGATCGCACCGAAGTTTAAACTAGTCTCTCTCGACGTCGCACATCCTACCTATGGACTTCCCCTTTTGTCTCGAAGCCCGGTCTCAGAGCTAGCCACTCATTTTGATAGGATACCTGCTGCATTGCAGGAGGTGCGTACTTTTTAACGCACAAGTAAACCTCATTTTGCTTACTGTATGCCATCAACAGATCTCGCGCTGGATGGATCCATTGGTAGATTATTCAGTGGCTTTTTCTAGATTGACAAGCTTGCCCTGTTTCACACAGTCCGCAATTGATGCTATGAAGCGCTATGATTGTTTAACCAAAAAATGTCCAGTGGATGCTTCGGTAGGTTCTAGCCACCTATCACTAATATATTCACTTATATATATATTCATATAGCTTCTAAAAGTTATCCTCAACAACTATGGCGCTTGTCTTGCTTTGGAGGTCGCGTTGCCAAAGTACCAACACACTCAGCGAGTTCAGAACTCGAAAGAGGTGAACGATATCCTTCCCTCAAGCGCTGAGTTGGAGCGGCTTCAGGCCGCAGATGACACCACTAAGAAGTTGCGGAGTAAAAATACAAAACGGCCCTCCCATGAAGAGATCCAAACCAAGGCGCATTTGAAGGCTGAGCATGACAGGCTGTTCAAGGCGATGGTGGCGGCATGCAGGCAGAAAGACCCAGTGCCGATGAAAAGCAAGGCAAACCTCGCCATTCAGGGCACGGAACTTCTCCTACATTCGTCTTGGAACTGGCAAGTGATTTCTAGTTCGAGCCGCAAGCGAGAGTTCCAGAATATCGCGGGCGCTGCAGTCTTAGAATTCAATATAATCTCTGAGTACCGCCAGAAGCTCGTCGAGTCGGACGAGGCCGCCGCACACATTCGTTCTGCAATTGCTGCAGAACTTCAGCAGTATATGAAGAAACCTACCGTAATGCAATCTTACGCCCGACGAAACGGAGCACCCGCTGAACCAGAAAGAGAGTTTACCTTCAGTGATGGAATTGTTGCCCCGGTAGCTTTAGAGGACGATTCCAATCTTTTCACGATCTCCGATGGTTTGTCTACTTGGGTGACTTATCAAGACCGCCAGGCAGAGCAAGCGGTGGTACAGAAAATTATCTGTTCGGTTGAGAAATGCTCGATGGCGTGGCAAGATCCGTCCAACATTTCGGAATCCAAATCTCCCGAACTAGCAGAGAAAGTGCAGGCAGCCCTGCGGAAGCTTGTTAAGGTAGGGAATATCTTCCGTTTGAGATGTGCTCTAATGCATACGTGATAGGAACTTGAAGTGAATGCGTATGGCACTGGTGTCAAACTTGATCTTGTCTTCCGTGGCTGTGAGCCAAGGACTCTGCTTCCTAAGGGAAAACGCTCCGGGGCTCAAGGCAAGCTGCTTCCTCAGGTAACCAAGAAAGCCGTCTTCGCTCCAGACTCAGCACATTCAGAAGACGGGACTGCTGGAGAAAGTGCCGGAGGTTTGACTGAAGAGATTGAGTTGGACGATGATACAACCATGGAGGAAAATCCTGCAGACGGTCAATGCGCATCTGAAGAACCAACTGAAGAACCAACGCGTTTGTCCCCGCTGGTAGCTTCACAAGACCTCGACAAATTGTACCCTGCAGAGCAGGGACGCATCGAAGATATGGTATTCACGAAATCGCCAGTGAGACGCTCCACGCGCCGGCGGAGTTCAGGAACTTCTACTGCGGATGCACCACAGCATAAACGAGCCCGTAAAGTTAGTGGTGAGAATGCTCAGTTACTTTGTACTGATGACCTTACAAATGCTGTTACCAGAACCTGGGCGCGATGGAAAGACCCAGAAAAACAGCGTGAAAGAATTCAAACAGTCGTGATATTAGCCTACGTTTTGTGGTCCTTGATCAGCAGTTCTACAGTAACTTCGTTGCATAAGCTTCCACATCAATCGAGTAACTTTACTCCTTCCTCTGATGCACCTATTGAGTACAGCAACGCTGATTCTAAGTTTTTTGGGACTTGCCCCGATTGTGACAAAGCAAGAAGACCTTCCGAAGTGGTAACCACTAGCTGCCAGCTCGACGTTGTGACTCTACCGCAGCCTGACAATCTTTGACCAGCCGTGGCACTATCATAATGGCAAGATGTACGCTTCGAGCGCCCATCATCATTAAGGACAAGCCGGCCTTTCATATCTCGTCGTGTGGGGCGACGTTCTGGCTCACCGCTCGTCTAGGCTTACCGCGGGTTCGGACTTGACACAGAATTAGTGCGTACGCTGTCGCTCTTGAACAGTTCGGCATAACATACTAGATTGTTACATCTTATGCTTATGTCCTTCAACAGTTTCCCCTCCGTTGTTTGGGTAAGATATCCTGCTCGGGTCACGAAATCGCCAAAGTATCCCCCATTGTGGCGTGTATCTTTTGATCATGGTCCTCTTGGCAGTAAATCTCGCTGTGCCGTTAACCAGTGTCCGACAAATGCCACCTCTGTATGAACCATGTCAATGTGAGGATACGAAATAGGCCTTTGTCACGCACCGGCGACGTAAGGTCTGGCACACCCATTGGGCAATCACTCGTGCGTATGACAATCGAGTCGTGGCGCAGACCGTTTTCCTTGCGAATCTTTCCACTTTACCAACAGGCAATGGCAAGTGCTACGTAGAACAAGTTAGAGTTCAACAATGATGAGGCGAAACGAAGGATACTTGCCGCACGTAGGGGACACCACGGAAGCCAGCCCGAGAGTCGCAATACCGGTTATCAAGCTCACACTCTGTGAGGAGCGCCTCGATTCTGAAGGGGGGGGGGGCGCCTCGCTCGGAATCTCAGAGGTGACGAGGCGCTGCCCCAAGATCTCCCGAAGACACATTTGAATTCCTGTCCAGGTTCGTTTTCAGCATCCGTTCTCGATAATGATGGTGTGACGCCTCCTGTCCTCACTCGTGGCCAGCCATAGCGATCTACGTTGCTCCCAGATGTATGCGGACGAACGGTATCGAGCTGGAAGCTAAGGCAAGATTCTACTTCTACCTTGAGAGCCTCAAGACCCACACATTCAACCACGTACTTGGGACGAGCGTTCTCCACGCAAGATTAAACATTCCGTCATGAAAATAGACAACAATCCTGTTTATATCTATGACCAATCAGTGACCGAAATGAATAAAGAACATAGCAGCTTACTCAACACGATATCATAAAAGCTTCGTTTTGAGGGAATGCTTGGAGAAGTACGGATGGTTGGGCTGGCTTGCCGCCTGTGCCGATCGTTGTAGACAGGATGGTGGCATGGTCTTAAACATGTGGTACCGGTCGTATTTGGGGCCGGATGGAGGGGAGAATATAATTTTTGGACTGCATAGCAGGTGTGCGGTGTGGGGAGGCAATTGAATAGGGAGGCTTGGGAGGTGGGCGTAGGCGAATCATTGTAGCGCAATCCGGGTCCGGATAGCAGGAGGGTTAAGCTGAGATGGTTAGAGAGATGACTGCGAGACGCAGAAACGTAGTTTGAGGTCTGGAAGTGGTCAGTGGGTGCGACGAGGCATGAGCGCTCGAGCCTTAGGTTTGTGGCCGTGTTGTTCCTCAAGCTTTTCTGGGAGTCCGAAGCTATTACCCGCCTCATTCTTATGCCCTAAAGGGTAAATTTTGAATGCGCTGCCCTCCGCGTCCTACCACGTACTGATTTGACGCCCTGGCAGCTGATCACTATGGAAGTGCCGAAACTCTTTATGTATGTAGTCCCCTACTTGGTCTTATCCAAAAGATGTGACCCACCGTCCCAGGGGCAGTTCAGACAATCGCTCCCGTCAACCGTGCCCGTCGTTGGCGCAACCAAGTGGTGTGTGTTCAGCCCCACCGAACCGACGCGGGTGGTCGTCGAATCCGCAGTGTGCGAGCGCATGAAGCGCATGCGCAGTCCGTCCGTCGATTTATTCCAGGTGCGGTGCATTCCGATCACTTCCTTCCTTTCCGTCCAACTTGATCTCTATCTGCCGTTGCTCGTCCAGTTTCATTGGCAAGATTACTCCGACAAGGGCTATCTAACCGCTCTCCAAATCCTTCAAGATCTCCAACACGAGGGATTGATCTCCACAGTTGGGTTATGTAACTTTGACGCCATACGTGCAGATGAAATCTGTACACAGCTCGGCCCAGGGTTCATCGTCTCCAATCAAGTGCAGGTTAGAACCAAACACCATAAGACCCCTGACGCGTCCGACTGATGAGTCCCCGCCTAGTTCTCATTGATCGATAACAGACCGTTGCATGGCATGGCTGACGTATGCGAACGGCACAACGTGAAGCTCCTCACATGCGATACCCTCGTGCGCCGTTTCATCAGATGGGATGAGCTGCCGTTGTTCACGTCGATTGTCTCTCTCCCTTGCAGTGTGGTGGATTTTTGGCAGACAAGTAGCTCGATCAACTTCCTACACCGGCAACTTGACACCCTCACAACGCAAGGCAAGTGCAGTCCCCACACCTATAGACACCTTTCGCGTACCTGGCCACGTAGCCGCGCGGTCGCTGTCTGCCCGCCCTTCTTCACTCTGATGTGCATCGGCGTTTATGTCTCGTCTTTCCCTGTGTGCACGCAATCCTCCTGTAGTACCTCGACATGATTCTGAAAGTGTGGGGGAGCTGGGGACTCTTTCAATCCCTTTTGGCGGTGCTCCACTCCATCGGCGATCGCCGCGGTGAGCATCGCCAATATTGCCGCCCGCTGGGTACTCGATCACCCGTTCGTGGGTGCTGTGATCATAGGCAAGGATTCCACCTCCGGGTTCATCGTCTGCTCACACGTGATGCGGTCGTTTTCTAGGGCACTCTCCCGCCGCAACAAAGGACGTATGTCTCTATGGTTGTTTTATACCTTCCTCAGAGGTGATTTCGAGCAAAAAACTGGCGAACTTCGAGCAATCGTCCAGAGAGGCCTGAGTTTCTAGATCTGAGCGCCAGGCTTGAAGTCTTACGTGAGCGTGTTTAGCAGGAAGACCTACTTCAGTACTCTCACCTGAATATTTCGGCACTTTCAATTCTTGCAGGCTCCATGCGCCGTGCGACAAGAAATGGATCCGGGTATGCACTATATATTCAAACATGTAACTGCGCCTCACGTTCATTGTCACGTAGACCGGCGCGATCAAAACGTTGAAGTTTTGCCTGTTCTGGACTATTATGAGATCTACTCTTATAACTCGGCCTGAAATCGGTCCAAACACTGTCTCTCCCGGCTATAACATCAGGTTGCTATCTCCTTGCTCAAGCGGCTCTTCCTAGTCCCCTCAGGATGGCCGGTGGCCTTGCCTGTATCGTTGTGGTTTACACCTTCGATTTTCATGGTAAGCGCTGCGACGGTGACCATCGCCAAGGATACTATGATGGGTCGATGAACATTACGAAATTCTTGGGCATTCGCTATGCTGCTCCGCCAGTTGGTTAGTATAGCACATGTTTCCTTTCATCGTATTCATGCCTGATTTTGCATGCAGGAAACCTGCGATTTCAAGCATCTCAGGCACCAAATTTCGAGTATGGCGTCCAGCCTGCAACGAAGAATCATACACAGGTGCTATCAAACGGGACTGGGTCGTAGCATGAGTTCGCTGGTGACACTGATAAACGGCAAAGGAAGATGTTGCCTACTTCCGAAGACCGCCTGTTTCTCAAGTGAGTGGGATTGCGGAACGGACTAGTGAGTAAGCGTAACCTGATTTGCTTTGCACCGTAGCATATTCTGGCCCGGAACGATGCTCAAGGCTTCCTGTGTTGGCCTGGATTCACGGCCGAGGGTATGCTTCTGATTCGCCTATTCTTGACCTATGTCTTATCCCTAAGTTCAGGTATCAATCTGAAAGTGCGGCAGAATGCACCGGGGCCGATCTCGTCGCAGATTCCATGAACAGTGTGGTCGTCATTGTTATTCAGTACCGTCTCGGTGCTTTTGGTGCGTCCCTAGACTCTTGGAAGAGAATAATTTGTTGACGTCTAGTAAGTTTCCTTTCCAGAAAAGAGATCAAAGCTCGCGGTGCACTGAACGCTGGCCTTCGCGAGCATCTTTGACACAGGAACACGTGGGCTATATTCATGTGGTACCCTCACTCATCTATGGCAGATCGGATCGTTTGGTGGGGACAAGGACCACGTCATGATTTGGGGTGAATCTGCAGGAGCTGGCTCTGCAGCATATTATTGCCAATGGAGGCAATACTCAAACACCCCTGTTCCATGCTGCGATCACCAGTTCCACGTTCATGCCTTCGCAGTACAACTAAGACGATCGGATGCCACAGGTAGGCACTACATTATTACTCCCAAAATCTGCGAGCTGGTCGAGATCGGTCACTATGTGACCAAGTTGTTGATATGGCTGGGTAAGTTCAACTGTAGCGTCGATTTTTGTCACGTACTAAATGCTTCTGGTAGATGTGCATGGAGTACTGACACGCTATCGTGTCTACAGTCTGTGGATGCAGAGACACTCGGGGCTACCAATTTTTGCATCACTAGGTCCACCTTCTATGGCACACGCGTTTTTGTTCTTGTAGTCGATGGTACATTCATCGAGTGGCCGACTGTCATGCTTTCGTGAACGGGGTAAGCGACGCCATTTGTTCCCTTGTGTGATAGCTGACATCGTTACAGCAAGTCTTGCTCACCATGAGCAACGAGAACGAGGGATACATCCACGTGAACTTAAACCAGACATTGGCGGTCATGGATTGCGTTTCTCGACTGTTCCCTGAGATGGGTGACTGAGCTATGCGTCCTCGAGTTTGGGTGACTCAAATACTCACTCGCCTGTAGCCATTTTCGTGTGCCCGACGTACAGAACTTGCTCAAAGTGTTCGCTGGTCGTTCGTGAAAGGTCAGCTTGAACGACCCTCATGTATATTACTCTATGCTGACATGGCCGCGTCAGGGACTCTTTGCCATCCTACCCGCATATCACGCGCAAGACATCTTGTACTACTTCAACAGGTACGTTGCCCTCCCCTTTTCCACTGTGTCCTCACCACGTTTCGTAGCCCGGTCAACTCCCCGTCGTACGACCACCGGAAGCTGTTGTTCGACTCGATCATGCCCTTTTCCAAGTATTACGACCCCAACACCAAGTTTGATCCGACCAATATCACGCCGCGATGGGCAGCGTATGCAGACGGGTGAACAGAGGCCGGGGAGGCGGTTGCGGTGCCGTTTCAGACCGACCCAAGCTTGCTCAAGCGATGCGCGTGCGTGTTTGATGTTCTTTGGTTGTTGAACTGCGCGCCTTCACGATGGGTGTATAGGTTTTGGGGCTACGACCGATCGGTGCAGTCACGACGGATGACGTGCTACTGAGCCACCCCTTTCCCTACGCTCCTCTATAAACGATCAACAACGGCATGGTCAACTGAAGGCGTACGACGCACGAGCAAGGGGCAGACACAAGGACACAGTGGGACTGACCTGGGCTTCTCCGAGAACCTGTAGGAACGCGAACGAGATGAGTCGTCCATCCCAAACGGGACAAGGAACAAGAGCGAAAACGCGGTGTAGACTGGCGGATTCGATGAAGATGGCGGTGATCGTCGTACACTTCGTCACATGACCCAGTCCGAGTATCTTGACCAGGGTGTGTCTATAGAGCAGCAATCAGATCATGATGAGGAGCGTATGATATTGTTCGCAAGAGAGAGATAAGAGTAGGGCAAGGTCTGTTTGATGGGATGACCGGCAGTCGTGTAGGGCGAGGACGGCGGGAGGATATTTATACGAGGAAAAGAATGCCCAAGACTGTATGCGGGGCGGCATCAGTAGGGGTAATTGAGGTCAGACTGTACACTCACCGTAAGATGCACCTCAGACGACACTTTTCGGTGGCAATAGAGGGTCTCGAAGACCGGTTTTCTTTGTAGGCAGTAATTGGTCTCCATGACCAACATCCCGCGAGGCCCAGGTGTAGCATTCCACTGCGCGCCTCGCTCGTGCCTCATTCATGCCTCGTTTGCGCTTCGTTTGCGCCTCGTGCGGGTTCCTTGGGTTCCCGCGGCATCGCATTTGCCCCCTCCGGGCCTCATCTGAGCCGCGCCGGGACTTCGCTCGTTCTCCCTACTCTGTCGCCCGAGTGTCTGTCTTGCGACATCCCCTTTCCATTTAGGCATATGTTTTTATTTTTTTATTTTGGCTCATCTCTCGTACGTCTTTCCCTCACCATCCTTCCCTACGATTCTATGCGTACGAGACCAGGAACTCGAGCGGCTCAAACGGTCACGAAGGGTCTCGGGCAGCATTTCGAGAGTCCGAGACGGCCCCGGGATAAAAACAAGACGCGAACTATCGTTTCTGTGCCACTAGTCGAGATCAGGCGCCGCCGACTGCTTTCAAGGCTGAATGAACTCAAGTCTAAGCGACTTGTGCCTTCTGGGGAACCGGAGAGTACTGTGCAGGATGAGATATTGGACTTTGACGTTGGGATGGATGATGACGCTGCGTTTTTCGATCCCACAAATGCAGACGATAGTCCTGACCAGGGGAACTCTAGCTTGCGCTCGGATCACCTTACAGCAGCGGACAGTCAAGGTGCCTCGGATGAAACCAGCGCTCGCAAACGGCGTATTCTTCCAGACCTTCCCGCAGAGCGACTGTATGCATCTTGGAAGGCACTCGTTCCGACACTGGTCGCGTCCTACCAGCATTATTCCTCGAGGACCTTGGGCAAATCACTACTGAAACCCTCTCTTTCTCTTTCGTTATGCAAGCGGATCGCCTGCGCCTCGAAGAGTACCAAGTTACTCTGCCTCTTTTTCGATTGTGAGTAATAGTGTTACTTTCTTTCTTTCGTCACTTCACTGACAACGACCAGGTTTTGAAACCATTGAAGTCATAAGCTGCCAATGTTCGACGACGCCTCAAGTGCTTGTTCATTTCGGACTATTTCCAACCGCACCCTCTCAGCCCCGCATGGCTGTATCCGTGGACCTTCTCTCGCTTTATCGTGCACTGTTCGAGCGATCGTGTGATGCCATCAATGCGCTGGCATCGGCGCTTCATACCCATTACTGCAGGCGAGGTTTCCGAGTTATAAACAAAATGGTAAGTACCTTGCCTGCACCATCCTGTACGACTGAACCTGAATGGACGTTAGGGGGAGGCCGTCCACGACCCTTTCCGACGTAGTCTTGGCTCAGCAGTCCAGTGGTATGACGTACTACAGGTGGAGGTTGAGCGTCGCATTGAAGCTGCTATTGAGGCATGCCGCGACCACGTCAAGGCGAGCAAGCTCCGTCAACCAAGCTCTGTACCCAGCACTCCCCAACTTCCCTCAACAGCTTCGCCCACACTGCCACACCTTGCCACCCCCAGTCGACATCTACTCGCCTCCCCGCGAACTCCATCGACTCCATTTCCCTATACGCCGACATCCGCTTGCAGTCCGGCCCCCTCCGCATCTTTGCAAACTCAATTGACGCCAGGATCGTGTGCTTCTCTATTAGTACGGCGCTGTCCCGCCTGCTTTGGTGGCGCACTGTTTGGTCGATCAACCGAAGGGCTTCGAGGAGGCGACTTCCACATGGCGACAGACGGCAACTTCCATCATCGCCACCGAAGATCCGCTGGGGACAGCCCCCCATTCTATGAGCCCGATTATTTCCTTCCAAAACACCAGGTGGACGCGATGGGAACGCATCTGGCAAAGCAGCGAAAGAAGCCTCCACGAGCTCGCACGTCATCTGTCCCCGACGAAGCCATTGATTCCTGTGAGACGTCCTACGAGGCAGCTGACGGTAAGAAACAGAAGACGTCGATGGAAAGCTTCGACGACACGGGACTCATGGCATTGATATGTCGCCATGACATACCTCTATTCTTTGCTAACGTGGACACCCCTGGAGAGCAGCAAAAGTACGCGCTTGCGCTAATCGCGCATTTGTTCTCTCTCCTTCCCCGGCATGCTACAGTCGTCGTCTTCTATGACGTTGGCTGCGTCTTGGATCGCACGTTGTCACTCGTAAGTCGTGAAGTATCCCTTTGTAGCTCGCACTTATCTATTGGCAGTACGACATATTTCCGGAAGAGACTATGCAGCGTCTCCGCTTTGCTACAACTGCGATGCATGCGTACGGTCATGAATGGGCTTGCCAACTTGTATACAATCCCCGGCTGAGTGTTGGACTTGGACTTACTGATGGTGAAGGGACTGAGCGGTTGTGGTCCCGACTCATCAGGCTGATTGGCATTGAACGCTCGTCCTCTGTGAGCAATTTTCCCCTTTAATATGAGACTGGCCTGATGGAGTTTCAAGCGTCACCGCCGTATTTGGTTAATTGATCGTCAGCTGGCGGCGGTCGGTAGTGAGATGCGAATAGATCTTGGGGACTGGATCAAGTGGCGACTGAGGCGTGGCGTCCAAGGACAAGGCAAGGTGGCAGAGGCTCAATTGGAAGACTGTGGCGTTGATGTTAGGGAACTTGAGAAGCAATGGGCTTCCCAGAAGGAGTCACAGTTGTCATTACGAGCTCGTACGTCTCCTTCCTATTTTAGCCTCAGAAGTTGCTGATACATCCTACTAGATACACCTACACGTCTTAAAAAAGAATTAGATACTGTTTTAGTCCTGCAGGGGGACACTGACATTATGGATCGCGCAATTTGCGCCGCAAGAGCCGCCATTCAGAAAGGCACAGTATCCAAGGACACCGTAACTGCTCTTGATAGCCTCGACTGGACTCACAGCTGACTTCTGGCGAAGGTTGAAGCTCTGTACGCCTCCCTCAATGTCGGTGACAAGTACCCCGAGCTGGAAGGCATTCAACTTGACTTTATCCGAACCCTTTTACTGGCACGAGACTTGAAGATTAACATACGCAAGCGCGCTATTGGAAGTTTCTTCGAGTGGGATAAGCTTGACCGAGCCGTAGGAGGAGCTCAGCAGGCGTTGGGTAAGCATCATTTCACTTTGAAGCCAATCGTCACCAAGTACGGCCTGGTGTAGGTACAAAACTCCATCAGCAAACGCGTAAGGCAATCTCCAAACGCCAACCCGCCCTCATGAGTGCTATCCGCAAATTCAACGCCTACTGTGAGGAGCTGGCAGAGCTCCATGACCCATCCTGGTCTATTCCCCTTCCGACCCCGCTCCCAACAAAGCTTAATGATCTTCGCAATGACCAATTACTCATGGAGGACGTATGGGTAACCCCGTCTCAGGGACAAATTCCCCGCTGGATGGAGGATCAGACAGTTCGTGATGGTATCCGTGCGATGCTAAAACGTAATCGTTGCCTTGAAGAGCAGCGCCGGTTGGGCATGGAGGCGGACAATTTGTGTCGTTGGTATGGGATGGAACTAGCCGCCATCGAGCTTGCGTTACGGACCCCCAGCAGTGAGTCTTTCTGCACGTATTCAATTAACCACTCACGTCATATAGATGAGACTTTTTGTGTGGCTTTGCAACGGCGGCATGATGACATCTTGTCATTGGGATCCCGTTGGTCGAATCCTTTGGTCCCTCAACATCGGTTCGACAGTCAGACCAATGAAGCAGCAGCCTTGGCACTCCGGCTGTCAGGTGGCGCTCCAAAAATATCTTTATTCTGGTTGAAGCCAACCACAATTGAGGCTCCCGAAGTGGCGCCGGAAGAATTAGATGTCAATGCTGAGCATTTACCGTCTTCCGACGAAGTGGCGTGCAAACCCGAGGAGGCCACTTTCCTCGACTACCTTGTGGATGCTCCCGCGGACCCTATGAATGAAGACGAAGCACTCGACCAGCTTACGATCCCGGTGGAGATAAAGTTGGATGTGGCCAAGGTGCGTCTCCTTTTTTGTGCAATGAGGCTGGGCTAACATGTATTGCGAATCTCAGAGTGTAACGTTTGACGTAACCCGCCTTCCTGCGCGTGCGCATCAGGTCCTGCTACACAACGAGACTACCAGGACATGCCCACCGCAGCATGATTTCCCCCAGGTCAGATTTGACCCTTGCGAGCTCACGATACTGGCGAGTCCGACTGCGTGCTTGAATGACTTGTGCATCAACGGATGCATTCCACTTCTCTTCTCTGCTATCCAGCCGGTTGATGTATCCCGGTTTGCTGTGCTCACTACCCATGAACTTCCTCAGATTCGACGCAGGATTCCCGACCATGACCTCTGGAGACTGACTAAGCAGACGAGATTTTGGACTAAGAGCGTCTGGATCATCCCTATCCACCGGCCAGCTCCCGACAACCACTGGGTTCTGTGCATCGCTGACTTCACGTGCCGTGAACTTCAGCTCTTCGACAGCCTTGGCCATCGGAGTCCTTGGGAATCAGACGCTCCAGTAAGTTTGACGTACTTAGAAGTATTCAATGCCTCGGCCATCAATCTAACATTGGAGGACTCAGGACATAATGCGACTGATAACCTGCTTACTAACCATTGCGAAGAGGAAACATCCTGACACACGACTTGACTACAGCCCTTGGTTGGCTTATCCGACCGTGGTATGTCTGTGATGATTCCCCTTGTCTTGCTCTCACCGATTCCTTTATCTTTGCTCTAGTCTTACCCGTTGCAAACAAACGCGCATGACTGTGGGGTGTGGGTTCTAGCAACAATCGCGGCAGTGTTGCGAGGGTTTGATGTCACCAACCTTATGGAGGCAGAAATAGCTGATTTCCGGCACTACCTACTTTCCCTTGTACTTGCATTGCCTACGTCATAAATGAGATCGAAGTGCTTGACTTGTGAATGGCCCGGGCCGGCCAAAGCCATGCGTCTCTCTAGCCAATGAACGTCCAAATAAATCTCCTACCAGACAGCGGAACACGTACTTATCATCTGAGAGGCGTATATCAAAACTTCAAGCTTCAACACCATGCCATCGTAGCTAGTAGGATAGCATGTACATGCATAACTCTTGTCAATCGGCTACCCACACAGTCACAAGGTACGTCTGCACATGTGCACTAGGTGGATCATGGATATCAGTTGCACACATATGAGCGTCCAGCGCTTCAGCAGCAATGAGTGCCGTACCGCTCATTGAGCGGTATGTGGGATCTCATATAAATTTCAATACAGGAAATGTCGTGCTCGGTGCAATGTCTTTGAGCCTTGTGTAGCACACAGTATAGTCGCATTGCATGCTAATCAGTAATGTATACATGCATTATTGCATTTGGGTTCAAACACGGACCACGTTCTGGCTCCCCTCGCTGCCGGAATTCATGTCTAGCCCCAGGGCACCACACGCAAGTTTTGCTTGAACAGCACAATCACTCTGGTATGTACTTCAATGTCACCAGCCCATGTCCTTACTAAATGGGCCCGATGATCAGCCAGATCACTCCAAACCAACAAGACGCTTTGCGTCTTACATAACAGTGGCACAAGTGACAGCAGGTGTGCTTCTCTCCGTCGAGCACGCAGCTGTCCAAGAATCATTGATTGTCCGTGGGCTTATAAAAGCCTGCCCGCTGCCTAAATCATGGTCTCACCACCTTTCGCATCCGCACACCCCTCATCCGTCAACTTACTACTCACTGTATCACCATGAAGGCTGAGCACGGTGAGCGCTACAACATTGAGCCCTTGCCTGATCATTGACCACGCGCAGCAGCTGTCAATGAAATGCTCTCGCACCTAGCAAAGTGCAATGAGGCTGCCAACTGCCTCATGCACTTGCTTCAGTGTGACAGCGATTCCACTGATGTTCCCTCGACGCTTGCCCTTCCCGACACATCACCATTTCCGGGTGGACCCATCGTTGACCCTACCGGCCCCCATCATCTATTTGTTGTGGGTGGTCCTAACAAGGATGGGCGCATCCAGGGGAAGTACAATGGGTTCATTTACGACTTGCCCCCCATGGAGGCAGATGGCCAGCTTTATGTGGTCACTCGCGGGCGTCATGTTGGGATCTTCTGCACTCTGTGAGTCCTTTAGTTTCAACTCTTTCGGGGCGCGCTAAGAAGTTCCGTCAGGGCGCACACCTCTCCTCACGTTAATGGTGTCAGCGGCGCAGTTTTCACGCGCATTTCTTCCGTTGATGCAGGAATCAATGTCTTGGTGTCTGCCATAGAGCTTGGCGAGGCGCGCTGGCTTCCGTAGTCATACGTTGTGTGCATCTGTATAGTAAAATCTTCTTGGATTGAATTGCACGAAATATTTGGTGTGATGCATCAATGCATTGAATTCTGATCTCCAGCCCGGACCGGGCAACCTTAAAAAATCCGCAATCGGTACCTGATCTCTTCCATAATTGTGTTGCTTTGTTTTCCCTTAACGTCGCGTTACCACTCACTTGAAAAATGCGCATGCCCTCTTGACGACATTAGCTCCCTCAATACGTATAACAGTGACAATGAGGGCAAGGGGGTGCCGCACCACTGTGACGCCCTCCATGTGCCCACCACAATATCGACATTAGAGGATGTGGATGATCAAGAGGTGTCTGACCTCTTGATGACTACTCATGTAGTCTCGGCAGGCTCTAGGTCGTGTCTCGTCTATAACAGGTGAGATTTATGATCAACAGATGCAACAACTCATCTCCAACTTACAGTTCTACGAAGGCAAGTTCGAATCATTTGCAAGGCGTTGCGGTGGTGAGGGGAAGATGTTCAGCTACGATCTTCGTAGCAGCATTCACCCGCACTTATAGCTTTGCCTGTGGTTAGTTTACTGACTTCTATTCTCTCATAGCTATGTTGCAACCAACCCAATCATCGGCGTCTTGGAGTCTGCCACCCTGTAGGCCCTTAAGTAGTCCTCGTGAGCTGCCTGTTGCTTGTTGGTGTTCCCCCCATTGACATGCCATGCGCAGCTCCTCCTGCCGTTCGAAAACTCCATTACCACCTCTTGTGCAGCCCGTGTCATACCAGGACGGTGCGGAGCACGATTCTGTTGACTCAACGCTCAATGTACTGCAGGATGTCATGACGTTGCTTGATTTCATCAGCAAAACACGAGGTAACTGTATGGCACTGTACAGCATTGTACAGTTGGGTACAGTGCCACAGTGGCTACAGAGAGGTCCCCTTTTGTACAGTGTTGTCACAGCACTGTCACAGCGCTGTACAGTACATGGTGGCTGTACAGAGCTGACAGTGCCGACAGTGCTGTACACGCTGTACAGTCCACGGTGGCTGTACAGCGCGCTGTAGCGGCTGTAGCGTACTGTATGACTTCTGTAGTACAGTAGCTTTTTTTTTTCACTCGAGTTTTAGAAAACAAAATAAATGATATTGGAATGTATCTAATACATATCGTCTGTACTCTACAGCCTACCTGTGTCGCCCTTGCCTCACTCATTCGGGTATCCTATCCGTCCCTGCACCGGCGGTGGTAGGCCCTTCACCTCTCCTTGTCGTTGACGTTGTGGTGGTGAGTGCGCTGTTGCGCGCCCACTCCCTCATCGTCGTCCTGTTGGTAGTGGGTGCCGCATTTGCCCTGCAGGTCGTGGTGTGGTGCCGCCGTTGCGTCGTCTTGTGGGTGGTAGGCGTGCTGCACGCCATTTTGCCTCTGTGCCCATGGTGGGTAGTGGGAGCGCTGTTGCGCCCCCTTGCCCTCCTCGTCGTTGCGTGGCTGGTAGGCATGCCACGCACCGTTGCACACCCCTGCCCGTCGTCTTGGTGGGTGGTTGGAGCACCGTTGCGCCCCCTCATCCCCTCGTCGTCTCGTGGGTGGTGGGCATGCTATGCGCCCTGCCCATCGTCTTGGTCGGTGGTGGGAGCGCCGTTGCGCACCCTCACCTTCCTGGTCGTGGCGTGGGCGGTAGGCGTACCGTGCGCCATTGCGCATCCCTGCCCATCACCCTAATAGGTGGTGGGAGCGCCACTGCGCTCCTCTCGTCTTGCGGGTGGCGACCGGCAGTCTTGGTTGGTGGTGGGAGCGCCGTTGCGCTCCCCTCATCCTCCATGTCGTCTTGTGGGTGGAGGGTGCTGTGCACCGTCGCGCCTCCCCCTGTCTGTCGTCCTGGTTGGTGGTGGGAGCGCCGTTGCACTCCCTCGCCCTCCTCGTCGTCTTGCGGGTGGTGAGCATGCCGTGCGCTGTTGCGCTACCCTCGCTATCCTCATCATCCTGTGGTGGTGGGCGTGCAGCGCGCGCCGTTGCACGTCGTCTTGGTTGGTGATGGGAGCGCCGTTGCGCTTCCCTCGTCCTCCTCGTCGTCTGGCAGGTGGTGAGCAAGTCGTGCGCCTCCCCAGGCGTCGTCTTGCTCGGTTGTGGGAACGCAGTTGCGCCCTCTCACCCGCCTCGTCGTCCTGTGGGGGTGTGCCGTTGCACCCCCCTGCTCGTCGTCCTGGTTGGTGGTGGGAGCACTGCTACGCTCCCCTTGCTCCCCTCGTCGTCTCGTGGGGGTGGGCTTGTCGTGCGCCGTTGCGCACCCTGCCGTTGCGCCCCCCATCGTCTTGGTTCGTGGTGGGGACGCCGTTGCACCGTGGTCGTCGTCACGGGCTACGGTGCGTCGGCTCGTCGTGGGGTGATGGTAGGGGGCGTACCTGTTGTACCCCCATCGCTCCCGGCCTCGTCATGACGCGTCGTCGCCATATAGTGGTGGTGATGGGGGCGGCGGCGACGGTGGGTATGGGAGAGCGCGCCACCATTGCGCCCTTGTCGCTGTCGGTGTCGTGGTGGTGGGTGCGCCGTTGCGTGCCCTCGCCCATGCCGTCGTCGTTGTGGGCCTGGAGGTGGGGTGGTGGTGGTGGTGACTGCACCGTTGCGCCACCGAGCCCTTGTCGCCGTCGCCGTCGTGGTGGGAGGTGTGCCGTTGCGCGGCCACGCCCATGTCGTCCTGGGCGCATGGGTGGTGGTGGTGACTGCGCCGTTGCGCCACCTCGACCTTGTCGCCGTCGTGGGCGTATGGGTGGTGGTGGTGACTGCGCCGTTGCGCCGCCTTGACCTTGTCGCTGTCGGGGTCGTGGTGGTGGGTGCGCCATTGCGTACCTTCACCTACGCCGTCGTCGTGGGCACACAGGTGGTGGTAGTGATGACACCGTTGCGGGTGGTGACCGCACTGCTGCGCCGCCGTGCCCTTGTCGCCGTCGGGGTCATGGTGGTGGGTGCGCCGTTGCGTGCCCTCGCCCACGCCGTCGTCGTCGTGGGTATACGGGTGAGGTGGTCTTGCCGTCGTCGTTCCCCCGCTTGCGTGTCATCGCGCATGGTAGTGGTGGTGGCGAGCTGTCGCAATCTGTGACATGTCACCGCACCACCTTCGTCGCTGTAGTAGTGAGGGCATACCTCGTTATGTTCTCCCTCCCTTCACCCAGGTCGTTGATGTGGTGATGGTGGTGCGCCGTTGCGCATCCTCTGTCCCTGTCGTCGTGTGGTGGCAATGGTGGCGGTGGTGGTGGCACACCGTTGTCCCGCGCTGGTGGTGGTGGTGGTAGCAGCAGGTGAGCGCGTGAGTGGCAGCGCCCATGCACTTATTTGGAGCGCAGGTGGGACGGATAGCGGTGGCTGATGGCGTGAGGGATAGAGTGTGTAGCCAGGAGGTGACGGACAGACTGGCAGGTGGAGAGAGGTCGGGTGTGGCGAGTGTATGGTAGAACGGGTTGTGAGTACTATGGGGTACAACAACTTCGGCACTCCCAACAACTTCGGCAGTCTCTCAAAACGAACGTCCCGCACATTTATTTAAACTAGATACTATCTATACTATGTTCTGAGTATCTGGAAGCTTGAACGAGCGAAATCGAAGCGGAAATGAGTAAGATAGCAAATTGCTGGTTGTCACGCTGGAGCATCACTCAAGTGTCACCCATGGAGCAGTGCCGAGACGGAGTTCGAAGTGGTCAAGGTTGCCGATGGCCTGCCGACTCAGCGTCCACTAGAGCAGGCCACGGCCCGGGCTGCTTCACCTTCACAGGTTGCCAACTGGTAGAAGCCAGTGGCCGAGGAAGCATTGTGCAATCTCAAGGCTGCAAGTCTATGGCCGACACCAAACCTGGCTTGTCCAACTCTGCCATATCAGTGCCATCCTTATATACAACTCATGGACCCGCTCATCTTAGCCCCTCAGTTAGTATATTCGACATGTACATACGATCATTTCTTACTACTATTAATGTACCTTATACCATATACCAAGCTGAGTTTGATTTCGGCCATCGTGACGAAGTGTGACCAGACGTGACTTTTTGTGACCGCCGAAGTTGATGGGAGTGCCGAAGTTGTTGTACCCCATAGTAAGGGAAACGGAATTCGAACATTACCAATCACGTGGTCCGTTCGTACAAAAATTTCTCTAAGTCCCAACTCATTAGGAATCTATTACTACATTATATTAGGCTATCTACCCTAGTTACCCGTGTAGCACTGTCAGCCTGTGCCTGTGTGACGTGATGTGACACTGTGATATGGCTGTGCCCCTGCTGTAACATTGTGACACTGTGACGCTGTTGCCATGTCACACTGTGACATGCTGTGATGTTGCTGTAACACTGTGACACTATGACTCAGTTGCCATGTCACACTGTGACATGCTGTGATGTTGCTGTAAATCCTGTGACAACTGTGTGAAAATTAGTGGTTTGCTGATGCTTTTTGTGGCTGTGACATTGGGACTGTCCACTGTAAGGGTGCAGTACACTCTTACAGTCAGATTGCAAATTTTCAATGGTCCATTCTATGGTAAGAATCCCTCTCAAAACCATTCTATTTTCGCTGATAGCAGGCCTTGTTGAGACACTGTGATCATTGAACTCATGGTAACAAGCTGCCTCACAATCCTGTGGACGCCAGTTGCGTAAGCCTCTTTACTCACTATTTGGGGCCATTCTTAGCTTACTTGTCTGTACAGTACATACATGATTGACAAGATCGAATGTTTTATTCACCCCATCACAGCAGAGCTAGTGGGCCTCATTGGTCTCCTCATTCTTTGGCTTGCTGGCGCTGCAAGAGCAACTGTAAGTAGACGTTACAATCCATGTCATCCATCACCTGCTCACGGCTTCAATGATGGGTTAGCTCATCCACAGTTCCCCATTTGGGACTTTTCCCTACTGGGAAGCCCTCATATGTATGTGGGTTCAAGTACTCACCATGGCCTGAATGGTGTCATGTCGTCACCACCATCCTCACATTCACTTGGATTTGCTCCATTGTCGTCATTGTATTGTTAATGATAGTACTCCAACTTGCAGTAGCTAACAGAGTGTGGCGTTATGGAGGTTGGAGAAAAGACGTTTCTGCCAATGTAGTCTAGACTGCAATGGGACTTGTTGTATTACTAATGACTTTGATGTGTGGAAGTTTTTGTGCACAACGTTTTGTCATATCAGGGACTACTAGAAGCATGCCTGTTGCCACAATCTTGTCACTGTTCCGTGTTGTATGTTCCCCAGTTGCCCCTGTGCTCGTCATTGCTCTGGCATTGCTGAAAACCAACTGCCCTGGTGAGTGCTTGCTCATATGTCTATCATACGATAACTATCATCACCATAACCCACCACCACACTGCCTGCAACAATGGTAAGGGGGCGCAACTTCGCGCCCACCACAGTGGTAGACCGACTCAGGACTACAGGACCCCGACACCGCACTCACCACAACAACGATAGTCTGGCGACCAGGCCGTCTATGAGGCCAAGTTGTCAATAGTGGCCTCATATTATGATGCTAAGGAGATTGTGCCAACTCATTGTGTGGTGGCGGTGCAGCCCTTGCCCACCTCATAGTGATAAGAGGCCAGTACCACTGCGCAGCCCCCTTCAGTGAGCAAGCCGTTAAATGCACTGCCTCGCCCTCGTTGTCATCATGGTTGCCTTGTCGTCGTGCGGTGATGGGGTTTTATCATTGTTGTTTGTGTGGAGGTGCCACTATGGAGGTCCAAATGGATAGAAATTAAATGCGCACAAAACAAGTGATTACGTGCACAAAAAAAGTGATCGCGCACACAAAACAAGTGATCGCGCACACAAAACAAGTGATCGCGCACACAAAACAAGTGATCGCGCACACAAAACAAGTGATCGCGCACACAAAACAAGTGACCGCGCGCACAAAAGGACGATAGCGCGCACAAAACAAGGTCCCTATGAGGAGCCGAGCGCACTACTTTTCTGTGGGCACGAGCTACTTTTACGTGAGGGTACACTACTTTCTTGCAAGGGCGAGCTACTTTTTTGTGAAGGGTGTGCTACTTTCTCATATTGAGGGCGCACTACTTTTCATGAAAGTGAGCTACTTATTCGGGGGTAAACTACCTTTTCATTGGGTACTGTTTCTGGACTCATGTAAATAAGTAAATACATGCAGTACTTGCAATGCTAATGAAGATGTGCCATTGTTGCAGATGGACTCGGGAAACCCCAGGGGCATCCAAGGTTCAACCCATACCCACTTGATACCCATTCCTGCCAACCCACGGTGTGCACGAAGACCGGCTAGTGGGGTGGCATGCCGTCGCACGCCCCGTACCACCCCTACACCTCACCGTTGGTGCTGTGGTGGTGGGTGCACCATTGCGTACCCTCGCCCTCGTCGTCGTCGCAGTGATGGCAGTGGTGGCGCAGCCACGTCGTTTCACATTGTCGCCCTCGTCATTGGCGCTGTGGTGATGGGCGCGCCATTGCGCACCCTCGTCCTCCTCCGCGTCAGGGTGATGGCAGTGGTGGCGCAGGTGCACCGTTCGCACCATCGCCTTCGTCGTTGGCACAGTGGTGGTAGGGTGCATTGCGCCCCCTCGTCCTCGTCGCGGTGATGGGGGTGGTGGCAGCGGGTGCGCCGTTTCGCCCTGTCACTCCCGTCGTCGGTGTTGTGGCAGTGGGTGCGCCGTTGCATACCCTTGCCCCCGTCGTCGTCGTAGTGGTGGCGGTGGCAGCGCCATCTCGCTCCATCGCCCTCGTCGTCGGCACAACGGTGGTGGGTGCGCCGTTGCGTACCCTTGCTCTCGTCTTTGTCACTGTCGCGGTGATGGTGGTAGTGGTAGCGGATGGTCGTCGGCAGGTGCGCCATTGCGTGCCCTCGCTCTCATCCTGGTGGCAGAGATGGTGATAGTGGTAGTAGGTGTGCCGTTTCGCACCGTCGCCTTCGCCGTCGGCACTGTGGTGGTGCGCCCTTGCCCTTGCCCTTGCTGTCGTCGCGGTGATGGCGGTGGTGGCAACGCACACTGGCTGATGCGCCGTCTGTCGCCCTCGTCAGTGCCGTGGTGGTGGGTGCGCTATTGCGTACCTTCACCCTCCTCCTCCTCGGTGGTGACGGTGATGGCAGCAGGTGCGCCTTCGCACTGTCGCCTTCATGGTCGGCGCTGTGATGGTGGGTGTGCCGTTGGGTACCCTCGC